>JAQYXR010000287.1:0-122433 GCA_030545055.2 Neoaliturus tenellus | reverse complement strand
GGGGTGTGGGGCACTTGGGTTGTCATCGCTGTAGCCTCCAAAGAGACCCAACTTATGACAACAAGGCAACATCCCAATGTCGTGTTCCCTTCGCCACGCAAGACTTGTAAACATTTACTGCATTGTCTTTTCAATAGCTAACAAAACATTTACTTAATTTTGAGAGAGGTTGAGGACAGCCCTAGTGGCTTACGCCCTCGGTCCGAGTGCAGGGGCCACCGCAAATTGGCCACAGCTGTGGTCTGCATGTCAGCATACAAACGGACCGAGTCCCAAACCCAGCCGCAATATTGCATGCCTGAGAGGACCCATGCTAAATTGGTTTAAAATTGTTTTACACGGGGGGTCTACTCCCGTACCCTACCTTTACTATTTAACTTTATCAATGCAGTAAATTTTTATAAATCTTTGTGGGTCAAGGCCACACGGACATTAAAAAAATTTCGGCCCCCGTACATCCATGGCGAACCACGAATGTCGGGGGCCTTGGGGACTAAAAACACAAATAGCTAACAAAGAATCATTTACATAATTTTGAGTTTCCAGAAGGGAAACAAGAGGTTGAGGACAGCCCTAGTGGCTTACGCCCTCGGTCCGAGTGCAGAGGCCACCGCAAATTGGCCACAGCTGTGGTCTGCATGTCAGCATACAAACGGACCGAGTCCCAAACCCAGCCGCAATATTGCATGCCTGAGAGGACTCATGCTAACGTTGGTATAAAGTGCTTTTACACGGGGGCCTACTCCCGTTCCCCTGACTTTACAATTTACTTTGAGCATTGCCAAAAGCTCAAGGGGGGGATTGCTAAAACAAGCGTATACACTTTAGAAAATATAACACACTTACAACACACAATTGAGCTCAACGTAGTCAATGCTGGAACAAGCACATACATGTTAAACACATATAACAAACAAGACACAAAGGATAAAGACACACAGGAGACATAAGTGTACAAGTAAAACACTCTCATATAAAACAATTCGCAATACCCAAACGCAAGCGCAATATCTTACAACTAATACAAGTCTTAAAGTTAGAGTAGACTTCGCTAAACACTGAAGGCGCCATTCAATGTTTAGTGATGCCTATGGCGGTCCGTCCCGATCGTTCACGTTCAACGCGCGGGAGCGGACTGCGAGCCGGCCTCTGGCTGGGCCCCTATATCCCCCACCGGGCTGCCACGCCCAGGATATCAGGGGTGGGGGTGGGGGTGGGGGTGGGGGTGGGGGGGGGGGGGGGGGGGGGGGTTCGCATTTTTGTCGGGGGGGGGGGGGGGGGGGTTCGCATTTTTGTCGGGGGGGGGGGGTGGGGGTGGGGGGGGGGGGGGGGGCTCGCACTTTTTGTCGGGGGGGGGGGGGGGGGGGGTTCGCATTTTTGTCGGGGGGGGGGGGGGGGGGGGGGCTCGCACTTTTTGTCGGGGGGGGGGGGGGGGGGGGGGAGGGAGGTATGTATGTGGGTCAAGGTCACCCACAACACTTGTACTCTAAGTATTGGCTATACCCCCACCACAACTGGGTCCCTAGGCTACACAACACCGCTTCGCCAGTATGTCTCCGGCTTCCATGCGGTGCGTCTCGCTGTTCTACTAGCTCTCTATATGTAAGTAATTTTACAAGTTCTGAATGTAGGTCACTACACTTTAACTCTGGGACGATATCGACTTATAGTATTTCAGTGTTTTGACTCAAGGTCATCACACTTTAACTCTAGCACATCGGTTATCGTACCAGAGGTGCTCAATAACCTAACTTGTAATGTTTAGGGTGGCGTTTTCACGCCACGTGGTATCGCCATGAGTGTCCAGTCCAAGTTTTAAGTTAAATTAATTTTACTGTAATCTTTTCCATTTCCCGCTTCGTTTTGCCAAAGTATAAGGTGTCGCTTAATAAAGTGGTATTTCTCTAAAGTTATAGGAGATTGCAAGGATACAATTAGTTTTATTTAGGAGACTCTTCATCTTGGAGTTTAACACAATTTCCACTTTGACTTTGCTTCCTCGGCTCTCACAGCCTAAGCTGTACAGAAATGTTTCTTCTAGTGCCAACTCGGGCCAAGAGAACAGTGTGTTGACTGTAGGACAGCTCATGGTGAAGTGATGCGATACTCCAGCGTCCACCTCACCTTCCCCCGCCACTGTGATCTTCCCCCACTCCTGCTGTTTCCCCCACCTCTTTTCCCTTGACTCATGCGCTACAAGCATTCTCTCAGTATTGTGCGGACTTTTGTGAGGTGAAGCCATGTCGCAGGGACACTTTAGGTAAGAAACTTAGCGTGTTAAGACTTTATTAGTTGCTCAATGTCCACCACTCAAAGTTAGGAGGGTTTCAACTTTAGCTAAGTGGCGCAAACTGTTGCGCGGACACCCTAAGTTTTATACAAAACAGACTAATGTCAGTTTTACTGATGAGGATTTGTTTAAAATATTGGATGAAATGACTTTTCCTTGCAAAATTCAGTTAGTTACTCCCATTCCTGACAGTTTAGAGTCTTAGTCTCTCAAGCCGATATACCTAGCATACACAGAGCCTGACATTCAGTCACTCGGTGGCTGTCGTGGGGTGCGCATCGGTGTCGGCGCTCTGTAGTTGTTACGTGTTCAAGGTCACAGTAATATGAAATTGCGGATGTTGTGCTTGTTCAATGGCCTCTGAGGACTAGTAGATGACGGTTTAAGCAAGGTCATGTCGCAAACTCGAGTTTGACTTGGCACTTTTGCTATTTCTCATCGCAAATTCGCTCCAAGTCGTCAAGGTCACGTGGACTCTGACTGAAACTCGGAGCGTAGTGCGAGAAACGGCAAAAAGTGCCAAAAAATTTTAAGTTTCGGCGTGACCTTGACCTTAACAGTGTCAGTGACGTCATTTTGATGATGTAATGGATGATGACGTCATCAGCATGTCATTTCTGTGACGTCATGGGTGTGACGTCACGGAAATGGCGTCATCGATGGTGACGTCATCAATTACGTCATCGATGACGTCATTTTGATGACGTCATGGGTATGACGTCATCGATTGCGTCATCAACGATGACGTCATCGATTACGTCATCGATGACGTCATCGGGGTCATTGACCTTGGCGATGACGTCATCACATTCCTCAGAGGTCATTGAACTGAGCCAGCAACCGCAAAAACACACTACTCATGGCATTACGTCACAAAGGCTACCCAAACGTTAAATGTGGTCGCCAGGGATTGAACTGGGGACCGCTGGCTTGTGAGGCTAGAGATCCACCACTGAGCTGCAGCCCTTGATTTAACAACATAAGTTTCAATTGACATAAGAGTAATGATTTTTTTATATCTCTAAATATTTTTTGATCCAATCTAAACAACGACCCAAAAACAGATTTTCAATGATGTTAAAAAGTATTACATTTATTGTAAGTTTTCTTAATGTTCATTAATTTAAATCCAAGAAAAACCAAAACTCTAATTCGATCCTCCACTTAAAATTATTGTTATTTGGTTTTAATCTATCATTTGGCATTAAAACGCAAAGAGCAACATTTTTTTACAAAATTATGTACGTTCAGAGAGAGAAATTCAACAAGAGTTGAGAAAATGGTTCAACTTTTATATTTACCTTGTGATGGGTCAGGGTCGTGATAAAATCACTGTTTGCCGTGTTTAAATACTTACTCGCTAATTAGGGTTGGATATAATTAGAAACCTAATTACATTATAAGAGGTATTTTGGATCACTTGTAACTTAGAACTAAGAAGCGCACACACTTTTAATTTCATAACTTCTTTGGGAAGTAGTTTAGCTCTTAAAAGAGAAACACATAGGCTAAGCCTATGGTGTATCATTAAAAACATCTTTGGATTTACCTGAAAATGAACTTAACAATTATTATTTTTCTTATAAAAGCTTAGAAAACACAAATAAATTCAGGGTAACATGTTTATTATAAATTACTCTTTCAACTACAAAACACACAATTATTTAATTAAATATATTACAATACTGAATATAATTTCTGGGGCTATTTTGTCAGTCCATTTATTTCACTGGGCCTTACCCAGTGATGTGAACATACAGTGAGTTAAATATATTATACAATACTAGGGGACCCGTGCAGCGCAATGCGCTGCATTATCAGAGTATCTGGTGATGAAACCTTACTCCATGGCAATTTACCGAGTTACTTTGAATGAAAATTAAATTGTAGTGAAAATCAGATTACACCATATTCCTATGTCAATCTTCATATTGGTGTGTACCATATTGGTAATCGATACTTCATTACTAATTCTCCAACTTCCCAATGTTATTTATAGTATTGACATTTAGTGGTTGTTCTTTTACGTCCAAATTAGCTAGGATTACATGATGGTTCTTATGCCAATTTGTCTTAGAGACTCTGCCTAAAAGCTCCTGTAAAATATAGAATACATTTATTTATTTATTTATTTATTTCCCAACGGATTACACCATTTTACAAAGATTTACAGTTTTATGATGGCTATAATTACAGTAAGCACATGAATGAATATCAAGTAATATAGTTAGGAACTAAGATAATGAGTAGATATAAAAAACGAGGTAATATACTATTGTGACTGATGTGATGTATGTACAATAACGAAGTTACAACATGATAATGAATCCACAAATAAATCTAACAAGTAAGAGCAAAAACTAGCGGAAAGACACGACATCCAGGTACACGTGCAGCAAGAAAAATAAAACTATAAATAGATTATAACAACAAACAAAGGCTGATCTGCAGGCACAAAACATTGATGAAAATATTAACAAAATCACTATATCTAACATTGAACCTAGATCACTATGAGCTCTTTGGGGGTGCCGACTCAAGTGGTTAGAAGAGAAGCCTTCTTCTTGAATGACTGGGGCTTCTCCCCGAAGAAGTCCAAATGGGTAGCCGCGCCACTTCCAGCCCTGAGGAGACGACATATACCGCTGTTATAGGCGTAGTAGCAGGGGAGAAAACGCCGGCTGAAGATCGTCTTGGAGCGAGTGCCTCTGGGGTGGAGATGTCAATTTTGCTGAGAAGGTCGGGACAGTCTATTAGGCCGTTCACTATCTTGTAGAGCAAGATAACATCAGCATGATGACGTCGGAGTGACAGGGGTAGCAGAGCGAAGGACTTCTCAACGTCCACGACCGGGTGGTGCGATAGGTAAAACCAAGCCTCGGTCCAAGCATCCGTATGAAACGTCTCTGAATAACCTCCACCTGGTTGACGTGGTTCTTCTGGAAAGGAGACCAGACAACGGAGCCATATTCCAGAAGCGGGCGTACTAGGACTTGTAGAGGGTGATCAAGGTGGAAGGCGAGTTAAAGTTCCTGGTCGACCTGAATATAAACCCGAGCATGGAGTTAGCTTTCGCTGTGATGTGGGCAATATGTTCTTGAGGGTTAAGCTGAGGGGTCATAGTCACTCCGAGATCTCGAACCTTGTCAACTCTCTTCAAAGTGCAATCATTCAGAACATAATCGTGTCGAATTGGAGTAGCCCCTCATTTGTAAGAGATCAAGACATTGAGTTCCATGAGGTTTTCTTTGCACCAGGCTTTGATATTTGTAAGAGAAAGTTGGAGGCCCTCGAAGTCGGAGGCGGAGGATACTGTACTAAATACCTTGATATCGTCGGCAAACATGAGATACCTGGAATTGATGACCTCACCAATGTCATTCATGAACAGATTGAACAACAAAGGGCCAAGGTGGGACCCTTGTGGGACGCCAGATAGGACACTGAATGGGGCAGAGAGGCAGCCGTCGAATTTCACTTCAAGAGTTCTGTCTGTCAGATAGCTCACTAGCCACATAAGCAGGGGCCCCCTCAAACCATATCCAGCAAGCTTGGCAGCAAGAAGAGAGTGATTGACCTTGTCAAAGGCCTTCGATAGATCAAGGTAAACACAGTCCCACCTGGCGAGCATCACCGAAAGCAGCCATGGTGTATTCTTGAAATTCCATCAGGTTGGTAACTGTTGAACGGGAGCGTAGGAAGCCATGTTGAGAAGGAGAAATACATTTCCGAAGATGGAAGTAGAGGAAGTCCAGAACGGATGTTTTCATACACCTTGGCGACTGCAGACAGAATTACAATTGGCCGGTAGTTTCCTGACATTTCGAACGATTGCCAGACTTGAATATGGGGACCACATGACCACGCTTGAGGGACGACGGGAAGATTCCAAGAGAGAGTAGGGCGGTAAACCAGACTGACAGATGTGGGGCCAGAACAGGGGCACAGTATTTCAAGACGCTTGGGGAATTTCATCAGGTCCAGCTCCCTTATTGGGGTCGAGGGACTCAAGTTTGCGCTGAACATCAGAGGCAGTGATGACACATTGTGATAAGGAGAAGTTCCAGCCGAAGTCGTAGTTAGGGGAGGAGATTTGATCCTTTGTAAACACGGATGAAAAGTAGTTTGAAAACAATTCACACTTATCTGCAGAGTTTTCAGCTTCTCTTCCATCGAATGTAAGTTTGGCGGAAGGGTATGGTTGCTCTTTAGGTTTTCACGTGAGACCAGAAGGATTACATATTGTGGGGGATGCTGTCTTCAATTCTTCTTGTATAATCTTGGAGACACTTGGCTGCAAGAGTCTTGCATTGACTTCTCAGACTGCGAAAAATATCACGGTAATGTATATTGCCTGTAGTTTTGAGAAGACGATGGCGGCTTCTTCCTGGAGACTAGGCGTTTTAAGTCCTCAGTGAACCAAACAGGAAAAACTGAGCTTCGGAGTCTCTTTTTGGGAGTATTCTGAGAGACAATGGAACCCAGTGGTCATAGAACTCTGAGAAAGCCGATTCCACATCAGGCAATGAAGAAATGGAAATAGGGTAGTTGATGCTCTGGAGAGAACGAAGATAGCGTCAAGGTTGCATTTTCTGTAGTCCTGGTATATACCTGGCGCTGCTCGTGCCTGAAGATTTCTGCAGTAAGATGGAGCAGGAGAGAGCAGGGTGATGGGCGTCTCGGCCAACAAGAATGTCCTCAGCAGGGATTACTGCAGTCGTGGGGGTAGATGAAAAGATGAGGTCAAGGTATACACCCCTATGGTTTGGGATTTGTTGATTTGGACGAGATTGTGCGTAGAGGCTAAATTATGTAGGTAGTTGGAAGAGGAATCCAGACGAGTCAGGTATGCTCCAATCCGTTCGGGTTTGTTGAAGTCTCCGAAGAGAAGAATGTCCTCCATAAAGTTTGAGGAGGAGATGACGCCCTCCACTGCGTCACAGAGTCAGCGTAGACAGTGGTAGGCTGGCTGGGGGGATGTATGCTGATCCCAGTAAGATGTTGTGGGATGAAGAAGTGCAGGAAACAAAAACACATTCTGAAGTGCAGGCAGGCATAGGAATTAGTTTGCTTGCGATATGATCGCGTACAGCAATGAGGGTACCCACCACCACTAATCTTTGCGCTCGTGGCTGATGATCGGTCGCATCTGTAGATGTTGTACCCAGTAAGGCCAAGTTCAGAGGAGTTTATGTCAGGGGAGAGATTTGTTTCAACCAGTGCGATGATGTCATAGGAAGAAATTGCAGTACTGAGAGAAAATTCAGAAATTTGCTTCGCAAGCCATTACGTTTTGGAAGTAACAACTAATGTGATCCGGTGATCCGTTGGGTTTTACTAGTTTTTTGCATTTTTAACAATATCTTGGGGATGTTGTTGATAATTTTATAGTGAGATCCTTTTCGCCACGGGCGGTGCGCTCCTTTAGCTCGGCGTTTAGGGATTGAAGGTGGGTGGCTTCGCGGGGTGTTCTGTCTCTGGAAAGCTTGATTGAAGAAAAACGTGGTCCATTTGGTTCACAGAACAGGGAGATTCTTAATGGCAGCGACTACATCGGAATTACTGCTGAGCACAACTTTGAGAGGGCGAGGTTGACCAGGCTTTTTGGCCGCCAACTCGAAAGGTTTTAATTCCATCGCATGAGAGATTTGGGATGAGAGATGAAAACATCGAAATGGCGAGGTCAAAATCATGTTTCTTCTTAGAGTCGACATTACTCGCTGTGGATTCTTCTAGGTTGAAAACCATTATGTTCCGGGAACGACTTAAACAAACTTAACATTCACAGATGTTTAATCTAGATAGTTCATCACAGATAAAACGTAAATGACAACAGAAGAAAAATGAATATTTCATTACAACTCGTCGGTTCTGGGGTGGCTGTTCTAGTACTGTTTGAGGTAGTCATCGACATAGTGAAAGAGCCTACACTATTACTATTTGTAACAAACTAAATCCTCTTTATCGTAACTTACCATGGTATTACAGAATTTAGATAAAGAAATCACAAAAATTAAGAAAACCTACAATTTTTGTGTGTCCATTTTTTTTTTTATGTGACATTTATATTTTGGTTAAAATTCCTCCTCATACAAACCATTTTTGCAATAAAATTATCATTTACACTGGACGTAAAAACTTTTTAATGCTCTCTTTTAAACAGGTGTTTTAATATTATGCGTCTAGCATTCTGCATTAAATTTAGATGTCAATCTTGTAAGGTGCGGTTCTTGAATGTACTTCTTGTAGGTTACATTTTGATTTTGTGTTGTTTTCAGGTTCAATTAAATACTTTTATTTAACTGTTCCTTCTTTGACGTGAAATGTAATATTTATTTGATATTGTTTTGAATAATTCACTGAACAATGTAACTTTCCGCGGTGTATTTTTTATTAATTATAACTTTGTTTCTGGTGTTTGTTTACATATATAAAAACACGTTTGTTTAACCTCTTTCAAGTGGTTGTATATTCCATCTTTTTTCTCTTTTGTGTTTTGGTTCCTGTTTTGATTGCTATGCCTCCTAGTCCCGGGAGGGGCAATTCATTTAACCGGTTTTCGTCCACAAAGTCAATTCTGACCAGTGGTCACGAGTTATAAAGAAAAGAAGGTCTCGCAAGAGGATAGAGGAAAAGAAAGTAAACAAATAAGGAAGTCTTCGATATAGTTCAAGTAAACAATGCGTGTGTTACTCAGCCAGAATCCAGCTATGTTGAAGATAACAACCCGCCTCAAGACGAATTAACAATGGAAAACGACAATTTGACTGTTGGACAACGTCTTCACTGACGATGAAGTAATCGATGGCAATAACATGTCTACTCCTCATTTAGAAACTGACAATTCAATTGAATTACCCAATTTAACGACCACTCAAATGGAATCCAAGAAGGATGTTGGTAAACCGCTATACAATGAAAATGATGAAGAGCCATTTATCGTCCACATTGAGAGTCTTCCTGGAGCAGGTAACGTTGGGAATCTTCATCCCCTGACTATAGGCAAGAAAATATTTGGTACAAATGTTGACGGCATTGAAGAAATTAAAACGTTCGAATAAAAATAGGGTTACTTGCACTTTCAAATCAGCTTCCTCAGCCAATAAGTTCGTGAACTCCACTTTTGCTACGGACAACAATTTTAATGTTTATATTCCATCGTACCAATTAGAAAGGATAGGGTTAGTGCGGTACATTGACACTTCTCTAAGTGAGGATGATATTTTAGAGAACTTGAATACGTCCAACGACTTAAAAGTTTTGTCAGTTAAGCGATTAACCAAAACACTGACGGATGAAGATGATAAGAAGGTAACTAAGCCTATTCCTCTAGTTAGTATTAAGTTTCAAGGAAAACGTTTACCAGACTATGTTTTTATGTTTTATAATAGGTGTGCCGTTGAGCCTTATGTTTCAAACCCTGTTTTGTGCTACAAGTGTGTAAGGTATGGCCACACTTCGAGGAATTGTAAAAGTCAGGTTAGATGCCCTAACTGTCACGAAAAACACTTACAAAAAGACTGTACTGCTCAAAATCCATCATGCTTATTCTGTAAGGGCTCCCATTCCTCTTTCAGTAAGTCTTGCCCTGAATATAATGTGCAAAAACAAATTAAGGAAGTTATGGCTTATCGTAATCTTTCTTACAGAGATGCTAAACTATTTTTATTTCCTGATGCAGGGAAATATGAATCGTATTCCAATGTGTTAGGTCCCAATTATGACAAATCATTCCCAGCTCTATCATCCACAGCCAATCCTAACCCCCTCAAAGAAAAACTTCCAATCCCTGTTCATCATATCCAGTCTTCAAAAAAGACTGCTCTTTCAAATCACCCGAGTAAGTTGCATAAAAATGTCACTTTATTTAAGTCACGCCAATCTCAGCTACATTCAAGCCCTAGGTATAATAACAATTATTACAAACAATTTCATAATGAAATAGCTTCTCCTAGTAAACCAGTTTATCTTCAAAAATCACATCAACTTCAACAAATGTCAAAAGACGACAGTGAAAAATCAGCAGAAACCTTTTATAGTATCTTAACTTCATTTCAGAAAAACAAAATCAGTTTGGAAAGCGTCATTGAGAAGCTCAAGCCCATGATGAATTTTGATTTGGATAGATTCATAATCACTGTCGAAGATGGATATTCATCTGGTGAATCACTCTAGGCTGATAACTTTTAATAATCTAGTAACCTATAAATCTTTCAATTTAATTCTATTTTTTGCTATTCTAATGGCTAGTTTGAACAAGTTGAATGTTTTACAGTGGAACTGCAACTCAGCGGTATGCCATAAAGGGGAAATAGAGTATTTACTCACAACTCATGGCATAAACATTGCTGCACTTTCAGAAACCAGGCTTCATCCTTTTAAAAATATTACTTTCAATAATTATTCTATAGTCAGGGACGACAGGATAAATAGGACTGGTGGAGGCTCTGCTCTTTTGGTAAGAAAAAAATAGAGTATTCTGTCTTAGATTTCGCTTTACCAGGGGAATTTATAGAAAACGAAATCAACATTGTGGGAATTAAAATAATATTTCAACGCAAGTCTGTAAATTTGTTCTCTGTATATGCTCCACCTCACCACAAGTTGACCAATGATTTGTGGTCTTCTTTTTTCAATTCTTTTGGTCACCCACTTATCATTTTGGGTGACTTCAATGCTCATCATATTGCGTGGGGCAATCATTTTACTGATTTTAAAGGCAACAATCTATACAATTTTATTGAGGATAACAATTTAGTGTTCCTGAACGATGGTTCTCCTACATATTTTTGTGGTTTCCCTTTAAAGAAGAGTGCTATAGACTTGTCATTAGTTTCACCTGCTTTTGGACCTATTTCTGACTGGTCTGTTGTTGAAGACTGGTCTAGTAATCAGCACTTACCAATCTTAGTTAGTATTGGGTATTCAGAGGAAATGTACACCCCACGGGGGAATTTATCCAGAAAGCTTTGGTGTTTTAATAAAGCAAATTGGAAGTTATTTTCTGAAACTGTTGATAATCAATGTAAAGCTATATCTCTTGAAGAACACCCCCTTGTATCTTATGATGAGTTTTGTAAAGTTTTATTACATGCTGCCTCTATAGCTATCCCTGTTTCACCTCCTCCTTCGAAGAAATTTTCACCTTGCTCTTGGTGGACTCCGGAATGTACAGAGCATATTGAACACCGGAGGTCAGCCTTTTCAAAGTATAGGAACAAGCAGACATTGGAAAACTATATTAATTATAAGAAAGTTGCAGCTACAACCCAAAAGTTTATCCGATCCTGTAAAAGGGATCACTGGATTTCCTTTTGTAACCAGATCAACCGCACAACCAACATATCCGATGTATGGGAAAAAGTTAAAAGAATGAAGTATAGGTTTTTGTCAAATGGTAATACTTCAAGAAATTTAAACCATTTTGCAGAGTGCTCCGAAGATTTTCACATCAAGTACTCTCCTCTTTCTGTAGAATTACCAATTCCTTTGTTTAATGACAACAATTTACAACACATTCATTCGGACTTCATTAAAGATTTTAGTATGGAAGAAATTAACTTAGCCATTTCAAATTTAAAAGATAAAACTTGTCCAGGAAAGGATAATGTCCACAACCTATTTTTAAAGCATATTTCACAAGAGGCCATCACAACTCTATTATCAATTTTTAACCAACTTTGGAGCTCAAATCTTTTTCCAAGTTCTTGGAAGGAGTATTTAATTGTTCCTATTCCTAAACCAAATAAGAATCCTCGCCTTGCAGAAGGATATCGTCCGATATCAATATCATCTTCATTGGGAAAACTTTTTGAAAAACTGATTAAATTTCGACTACAGTGGTATGCAGAAAAAAATTTTCTATTCTCTCCTACCCAATTTGGTTTCCGCTGCGGCCGAAGTTGTGCAGACAACTTGGCTATATTTTCAACCGATATTCAAATTGCATTCACCGAATCTCAATTCTTAGTAGCTGCATTCTTAGATATTGACGGTGCTTATGATAATGTTAATCTTAACGTCCTATCAAAAAGGCTCATTTCCATGAACATTCCAGCGAAAATTGTAAATTTTATTTCTTTACTTTACCAGGAAAGAATTATTCACATAAAGAATGGAGGCATTTATTCGGAGGGTAGAGTTACCAGTAAAGGAATCCCTCAAGGATCAGTTTTAAGCCCTATACTGTACTCACTTTACTGCAGAAATCTCAGGTTGACTTTAGATCACTACATTAACTTACTCGAATTTGCTGACGACATTGTAATTTATATAAGCCACAAATCTCTTGAAGTGTGCGAAGGACTGCTGAATAACGCTCTTCGTGATCTATCAACTTGGTCAGTAAATAGTGGATTGGAAGTTTCCTCCTCAAAATCAGCTGTTTGCGTATTTTCACGTAAACGTAATCCTGTATCTTGTAGGATACTATACAAACATCAAGAAATTCAATGTAAAGAAGCCCATAAATTCTTAGGAGTTACTTTTGATCGAAAACTCAGCTGGAAATCCCATATCACACAAATATCTCAGTCTTGCTCCAAAAGAATGAACATACTTAGGTCTGTTTCTGGCATGAATTGGGGAGCAGATCCAGCAGTCTTAATAAATTTATATATGTCACTGATTCGATCAGTTATGGATTATGCTTGTTTTATCTTCGGAAATACAAGTAACGAAAATAAAATCATCCTCGATCGTATTCAGTATAGTTCCCTTAGGTCATGCCTTGGTTTAATGAGGTCCTCTCCATGTAAGGCTATGGAAGTTGAAGCCTGTGTTATGCCTCTAGAAATAAGAAGAGAATTGCTAAGTGACAGATACTTAGCAAAATGCATGTTCCTCCATCTTCAACACCCTCTAAAGAGAAAAATACAAAAACTTAATCATTTAATAAATACTACTACGTATTGGGAAAACAAAAGAATTCCGTTACTCCTTCAAAGTTATCAAAACTTTATTTGTTGCAATACTCTCGATGTGAATAAGAACAGCTTCTTTCATCCAACTTCTTTCCAAATCGACTACAAATACCTAATTGGCAAAATAGAGCCCTACTTCTTTGACTTGAGTAAAAATAACAATTATGTGAATGAGTGCTTGATGCACGAGTTTAACCAAACAACACGTGAAATATGGCCCAATTTTGAATTGATATTCACTGATGCTTCTAAAAACTTGGAATCTTCATTCACCTCTTGCGCGGTGTTCCACTCCCAGCGAGAATTTCTTCACGCTTTCAAGATTAATTCACTGTTTTCCATTTATTCTGCAGAAGCCATTGCTATCCTTCATTCATTATATTATATAGAAAACCTCTCTTCGAAGTTGTTTGTCATTTTGTCAGATTCTAAAAGTGTTTTAATGGCTTTAATGAACAATCAGATTAACTTAAATTCTTCACCTCTTATTCTTCAAATTAGGAAAAAATACTTTGATTTGAGTTCAAAAGGATACACTATAAAGTTTGCCTGGGTACCTTCTCATATTGGAATAACGGGTAACGAAATTGTTGATAAAGCAGCAAAAACCGCATCTTCAGAAAACCACCTCTATTGTCCCTCATTTTTTGACATAAAGAAGCTATTTAAAGCAAAGGCGCTAAAAAATTGGCAAAATGATTGGGACTTAAATTCAAAATTTAAAGGAAACCGATTATTTCAATTAAAAAACTCTGCTTCAAGTGCTCCTTGGTTTAAGTTTTCTGCTCAATCTAGAAAATTGATAACAACCATTTGCAGAATGAGAATTGGCCATACATACACTAAAATGCATTTGTTTAAAATTAATGTGATTCAAGATCCTAACTGTGAATGTGGTGAAGATGAGGCAAGTTTGGACCATCTGATATTTGCTTGCCCTTTGTGTGACGTGAATTCAAGAAATTCTCTTTATGAAGTGTTGAAAACTCTTAAAGTTCAATTTCCTGTAAATTTGATGACTTTACTTTATGACATGGACGACAAAGTTTTGGACGAAATTTTCAAATTCATAGTGTTTAACAACATTTTCTTGTAACTACTCTTAAGTACTAATTTGTATCTATATTTTGTTGTAGTGGGCCTAACATGGTTTTAACCTAAAGCCGAAATAAAGAAAAAAAAAAAAAAAAAAAAATTCTGCATTAAATTTGTTATAGTATCACATTACGGATTACGGTAATTAATGTACACCAACAACCTTTCGTGGTTCACAGCAGTTTGAAACCCCATAGTGTTCTAGTTTAATTTTTGTTGTCTTTCGTTGATGTTTTGATAGCAATCTGATGATAACTTATAAGACCCACGTCAAAAATTTCAATTTCCAAACTTATTTTTATGCATCATTAGAATAAATCTTTTTGTATTGCGTTACTATTTTGCGTTAAATTAAGTTACTAAACTTATTTTTTGGGCCCAAATACACATAAATAGAAAGTTCAAACAAAATCTATCTGCTACATCTTGAGAAAAAGGTAAAACATACAATTTGTCCAACACAATAGACACCCTTTCTACTAAAGTATGGAATTGCGCTGATATTTTAATACCGCGCCAGTTCAATTGATTCTATTCAGCATTCAGCTAGCTTTTAACATGTGTTTATCTGTTTTACTATCAACAGCTGTTTTAGTTTTCAATTCAATAACAATTGTTCCCCATGTTAATCTTATGGACAAAATACGAACTTCAAGGGCTTCGTGGGCTCCAGAATAAAAATATCAAAAATCCAAAACCTTATTGCAAAACTACGAACTGAGACCATTCTTTTGACACCTCAAACTTTAAAATTGGTCCAGAAATAAGGGAGGAGTAGTGTTAACAAAAAAAGGGCATCACGTATTATATATATAGATATAGATTAATTATACAATAGGATTTTAGTAGCGCAGTATATGTTAAAAGCACAATATATTCTCACAATTCAATTGAAAATATCGTTTTAAGAACCTTTACACGTATAATATGATGAAGTGTAGTGTTTTTCTGTAAATTTCCGTTCAAAAGTGTTCATGGTAATGTACAAAAAACTAAATAAATGGAACTTAAAATGTATCTAGATAAAAACAACGTCTTAGAACATTCCATTAAAATTTTTATTCGCCTGGAATGATGATTTTTATCAAAAAAGTGTAAACATTGATCAGAGCCCAGAATATGGACAATCGTTGTGGACGAATCAGTGATTTAATTAGGGGGATTCTAGAAACCACATTAGTAGTGTGAAATTGAGGATGCTGGCCCAGTTCAAGGTCACCTGAGGGATGACGTCATCGAGGTCAATGACCTCACCGATGACGTCATCGATGACGTCATCGATGACGCAATCGATGACGTCATCACTAATGACGTCATTTCGATGACGTCACACCCATGACGTCACAGAAATGACGTGCTGATGACGTCATCACCCCTTACGTCATCAAAACGACGTCACCGACGCCACTAAGGTCAAGGTCACGCAGAAACTTAAAATTTTTTAGCACTTTTGCCGTTTCTCGCACTACGCTCCGAGTTTCAGTCCGAGTCCCCGTGACCTTGACCACTTGGAGCGAATATTGGACGAGAAACGGCAAAAGTGCCAAGTTAAACCCGAGTTTCTGACATGACTCTGCCTAAATGGGCAATCGGTAATCCCTCAGGTGACCTTGAACTAGCACAACACCCCCAATTTCATATTACTGTGACCTTGAAAACTTAACAACGGAGCGCCGACACCGATGCGCACCCCACGACAGCCACCGAGTGACTGACTGTCAGGCTCTGTGTATGCTAGGTATATTGGCTTGAGAGACTAAGACTCTAAACTGTCAGGAATGGGAGTAACTAACTGAATTTTGCAAGGAAAAGTCATTTCATCCAATATTTTAAACAAATCCTCATCAGTAAAACTGACATTAGTCTGTTTTGTATAAAACTTAGGGTGTCCGCGCAACAGTTTGCGCCACTTAGCTAAAGTTGAAACTCTCTTAACTTTCAGTGGTGGACAGTGAGCAACTAATAAAGTCTTAACACGGCTAAGTTTCTTACCTAAAGCGTCCCGCGACATGGCTTCCCCTCACAAAAGTCCGCACAATACTGAGAGACTGCTTGTAGCGCATGAGTCAAGGGAAAAGAGGTGGGGGAAACAGCAGGAGTGGGGGAAGGTCACAGTGGCGGGGGAAGGTGAGGTGGTACGCTGGAGTTTCGCATCACTTCACCATGAGCTGTCCTACAGTCAACACACTGTTCTCTTGGCCCGAGTTGGCACTAGAAGAAACATTTCTGTACAGCTTAGGCTGTGAGAGCCGAGGAAGCAAAGTCAAAGTGGAAATTGTGTTAAACTCCAAGATGAAGAGTCTCCTAAATAAACTAATTGTATCCTTGCAATCTCCTATAACTTTAGAGAAATACCACTTTATTAAGCGACACCTTATACTTTGGCAAAACGAAGCAGAAATGGAAAAGATTACAGTAAAATTAATTTAACTTAAAACTTGGACTGGACACTCATGGCGATACCACGTGGCGTGCAAACGCCACCCTAAACATTACAAGTTAGGTTATTGAGCACCTCTGGTACGATAACCGATGTGCTAGAGTTAAAGTGTGATGACCTTGAGTCAAAACACTGAAACACTACAAGTCGATATCGTCCCAGAGTCAAAGTGTAGTGACCTACATTCAAAACTTGTAAAATTACTTACATATAGAGAGCTAGAGAACAGCGAGACGCACCGCATGGAAGCCGGAGACATACTGGCGAAGCGGTGTTGTGCAGCCTAGGGACCCAGTTGTGGTGGGGGTATAGCCAACACTTAGAGTACAAGTGTTGTGGGTGACCTTGACCCACTTAACTTAGTCAACCCCCCCCCCCCGACAAAAAGTGCGAACCCCCCCCCCCGACAAAAAGTGCGAACCCCCCCCCACCCACCCCCTCCCCCACCCCCTCCCCCACCCCTGATATCCTGGGCGTGGCAGCCCCGGTGGGGATATAAGGGGGTCCGGCCAGAGCCGGCTCGCAGTCCGCTCCCGCGCGTTGAACGTGAACGATCGGGACGGACCGCCATAGGCATCACTAAACATTGAATGGCGCCTTCAGTGTTTAGCGAAGTCTACTCTAACTTTAAGACTTGTATTAGTTGTAAGATATTGCGCTTGCGTTTGGGTATTGCGAATTGTTTTATATGAGAGTGTTTTACTTGTACCCTATGTCTCCTGTGTCTTTTATCCTTTGTGTCTTGTTTGTTATATGTGTTTAATGTGTATGTGCTTGTTCCAGCATTGACTACGTTGATCTCAATTGTGTGTTGTAAGTGTGTTATATGTTTCTAAAGTGTATACGCTTGTTTTAGCAATCCCCCCTTGAGCTTTTTCAATGCTCAAAGTAAATTGTAAAGTCAGGGAACGGGAGTAGGCCCCCGTGTAAAGCCACTTTTAATAATTGGTAGGCTCCTTGCCAGGCATGCAAAAGGTTGCGGATGGCATTTGGGGAGCATGTCCGTTTGTAAGCTGGCAAGCAAAAGGTTGTGGCGGCCTCTGCACTCGGACCGAGGACGTAAGCCATTAGGGTGTCCTCAGTATGTTTCCCTTCTGGAAACTCAAAATTATGTAAATGAATCTTTGTTAGATATTTGTGGTTTTAGTCCCCAAGGCCCCCGAACATTCGTGGTTCGCCATGGATGTACGGGGCCGAAATTTTTTAATGTCCGTGTGGCCTTGACCCACAAAGACTTGTAAAAATTCAATGCATTGTAAATTAAAAATATTAAAGATAGGTTACGGGAGTAGGCCCCGTGTAAAGCCTATTTTAATTATCGGTAGGCTCCTGCCAGGCATGCAAAAGGTTGCGGATGGCATTTGGGAGCATGTCCGTTTGTACGCTGGCATGCAAAAGGTTGCGGCGGCCTCTGCACTCGGACGATTACGTAAGCCACTAGGGTGTCCTCAGTTTGTTTCCTTCTGGAAACACAAAATTATGTAAATGAATCTTTGTTAGCTACTGAAAAGACAATGCAGTAAATGTTTACAAGTCTTGCGTGGCGAAGGGTACACGACATTGGATGTTGCCTTGTTGTCATAGTTGGGTCTCTTCGGAGGCTACAGCGATGACAACCCAAGTGCCTCACACCCCCAAAGGGGGGTGTGGGGCTTAATTTTTTTAAAGTTTTTTTGTGACCTTGACCTAAATATGTAAAATCTTTCAAAGTGTTTAACAGTCAGGTCTTATTAACACAGTTAATACATTAATGTCTGTTAAAAAATATAACAGTTAGGTATTTGTAACCCACAAGTTTGGAGTTGTTTATAGTTGGGTCCCTTGGGAGGCTTCAGCTATGGTAACATAAATGCCTCAAGTGGGGCTTATTTTTTTAAAAAGTGCGAACCCCCCCCCCGGCAAAAAGTGCGAACCCCCCCCCCCCGGCAAAAAGTGCGAATCCCCCCCACCCCCCCCACCCCCACCCCCACCCCCACCCCCACCCCCACCCCTGATATCCTGGGCGTGGCAGCCCCGGTGGGATATAAGGCGGCCGGGCTGCACGCACTTCTCATTCCGGTCCAAGCTCCCATACGGACAGGTACTCTCTCTCGCTCTTGAGACTTTTGTTTTACAAGTTCACTTCTTTCTTTACATCTATTCTTTTCATTCATTACAATGGGTAAAATGGGTCTGAAGCTGAAAAACTACCCATCAACTTCAACCTCGACCGACACGTCTCGACCCTCATCATCCTCGACTTCGATCCTGGAATACCTGATGACTGCGAACATCCTGAGCTGCCTGACGATGCCGCCACCGCCGCCGCCGCCGCCACAGCCCGCCTCAATGCCCAGCCTGTCACCATTGCCGGCGACAGTGGAAGAGGCTGGTGCACAGCCATCGTCAGGAGAACTCGTCAAGTCGTCAGGTCGAGTCCCGGTAGCCTCTCCAGCACTCTCGCTGCTATCGGACTCAGGATCGGAGTCTGCGGCTTTTGAAGAGACGTCTAGGTCGAGGATCACCCCATACAGCAGAACCCGGAAAATCCTCTCATACACTACATCCCAATGTCCCTCACCTATATCCCCCATGCCACCTACACCAACCAAACCACCCCGTAAATCCATCTTCTCCCCTGATCTTCCCACCATAGACCTAACACGCTCTCCTACCCCGCCCAAAATTGTTTGCTCCATCCCGCTTGAACAATCTTTGCCCCTTCTACCTCCTTCCAGCCCCATCCCTTCTAGCCAGCCTAATTCAGAGAAGCTCCAAGACACTCCGCTAAAGAGTCCAACACAGAAACGTAAACGCGTTAAAGCCCCTGCTGGCAAGGGTAAGAAATGCGATTACGCTTGGATGTCTAGTAAGTTTGGGGTTTTGTGTTGCCAGAAACTTGCTTGTGCAGAAGGGGATCGCTGCCAACGACACCTCAAAAGTACAGTCAAATTTCGGCAATTCAAACCCTATACTCTGTACATTAAGCCTAAAACGTTCAAGTTCAGACATCCCCACGGTCCGCAACCGCGGGATATTAGAAGGCTAAAGGTTGATGAAAAATACTATTTCATTGGTCAGACATATGGAGCAGGTAATAAGAAAGTAGAAATCGTTGTAAAAGGTGAAGGCCACCTTTGTACAATGCAAGTACCACCTCGGATGGTACAAAGAGAATTTTTCATACCTAAAGCCTATCTAATACGAAGGAAAGGATGTGAAACCGTGTGGGAAATGGACTAGGACATGGGCCCACCAAAAAAACAAAATTGTTAGGCTGTGTTGGACAATATTTAAAAAGTCTTTTTCCAAATTATGTTTCCAAATTTAGTCTTAACCCTCTTAAAGTAAGGGAGAGGGGTATTATACAAGTCAAGTTATAAAAAAAAAAAAAACACTTGACTTGTATAATACTTTAACCTGGCGGTGATGTAAAGTCACTGGGACAATCTCAAACCGTGTCCTTGAGGGCGAAGACTAAGTTACAAAAATCTTTAACAAACAAAAACTTACCTCCAAACACTTGTAGCTTGCTACAAGTGTTTGGAGGTAAAAATTTTTCAAAGTTTGAATGACCTTGACCCATATAAATTACTGTTTAAAGTAAAGTGCTAACCTTACAACTAATGTTGTGTATCACGTGATACCCCCACTCTAACGCTCTTACTAAGCTTGTATGAGCCGTTCATTTGCTTCAGTCTGTTTCTGTGCTCCGTGGTAAACATGTCACGGTACAATTACAAAGGTGGTGACTTCTTGATAGATCAACACAATGCTTGGGAAGTGCTAAACCAGCATAGAATGGAAGTTGAGTATTGTATAAGACGAGACGGGTCTACATTTTATCTATGTATTATAAACAACCAAACTCATAAGTATGAACACTGGACAAAAATTAATTATAACAACATAGATGAGCTGTTTGCTTGGGTGTTTGAGGTGTGTAAAGTTATAGAAGAAACCCAAATAATGGGTGTGCTAAAGGTATGTAAAACTGATGACCGGGAAGACTAAGCAAAATTTCTTTCAACCCCCCCCCCCGTGTTATCCCCACCACTAAAAATGGGTATATATAGGAGTGGTGATCAACCGTCCTCTCATTCTGCTTTACACCGTTAAGCTGAACACCACCATGTCTGCTATGAACGTCCCAGCCTCTACCTCTGGCCCGGCTGCCTCCAACTCCAGCCCGAGCATTGGACCAATCCGATCGGGGCCTTCGTCAAGGAGTCGTGTCCGATTCTCCGGCTTTGGTCCTGTGAGGAAGGAGTTGCGGAGCAGCGGAGCTTCTCAACCAACCACGATGGACGCATCAACCCAGACCCCACCAAACATCATCGAGTGGTACGACGAAGTCATAGAGCAAAGGGACAGAATGTTAGAGAATACTCGCAGGGAGCTACTTTATATCCGGAGTAAATGGGAAAAACTAATTAAGAAGTGTGAAAGCCTGTTGGACAGTGATGATAGTGAGGATGAGAGTGGATAGGTGTGTGGGTAAAGACTTGGACTGGGACTTGTGTGTTTGTATGAATGTGTGCGTGAATGTGAAATACAGAGCGGGGGATAGATCACTCTGTGGCAATGGACTAACATGCCACTTAGTGATCTATCCCCCGTTCTGGTAATGTTTTTGGATGGCCTTGACCCACTTTACCAAGGCTAGCTAGTACCCCCACCACTGATAAGTGTATATATACGGGTATTAACGTGCAGTTTGGTTATTCTGCTTTGTACCGCTTAGCTGAATACAGCACTGTAACATGGCTTTCAACTCCAAAACTTCTCAGGCTTCCTCTTCTTCTTCAAGAAGGCGTGCTGCCAACGTCCTGCCTGCTACTCGTGGACCTGCTCGACCATTCCACAGCATAACTGTTGCTCGGGCAAACGCCTGCAAAGCTCCGATGCTACGGACCTTGCTGGAGGTAAGCCAAGACGGACAAGGCTTGCTCAGTCCTGGTCAACGGCAGGAGCAAGAAAGGCGTATGGCGTACTTCAGGCTGCAGGGTGTAGTTCCCAGCTTGAAGTTAGGCGATCCGAGAGTAGCAAGCATCAACGAGGCAGCGGACTACATATCACACCTTCACAGTGTTTTAGAAGTAAAGGACCAACAAATTGAAAACTTAAAAGAACAATTGAAACAATTTAACTTTAATCCTGTGGAGTTTGTGGAAGCAGTGATGAGTGATAGTGATGATGAAGGAACTGAATATATATTGGGTATGTAATGAAAGACTTGGACAGGGACATGTGTGTGTGTGTGTGTGTGTAGAATACAGAGCGGGGGATAGACTACTTTGCGGCAATGGACTAGCATGCTGCTTAGTGGTCTATCCCCCGCTCAAAGGGTAGCATTGGATGACCTTGACCCACTTTACAGCAAGGACAACCGGTTAACTGGTATAAAAGAGGGGGTCTATACATCTCGACTTCATTCTGCTTTGGACCTTCCAGTGGAACGCTAGAAACAATGAGTGGATCGCTGCTTGGTGCTAACTTGGACAGGTATTCTGTGATGGTACACTATGAAGATTGTAGAGACATGTTGACGGCTGTGTATGATTGTTTGGTGAGAAAAATCTTTCAAGAAAACTGCCAATTTATGTTAGCGTGGAAAAGAAACTTGTTTGTTGATGGTCATGCTACAATGCAAAGCATGAACCACCTTCATGTGTTAAAAGTAGGACATCATAATTTGGACGAACTGGACGATATGTTTAGGGAGCTGGAGTGTTTGATACATCAGGAATGTAAACCATGTGAAATTGAAATTTTTAAATTGGATATGGAATTAGAATAAAATGTGTTAAACAGGACTTGGACTTGGACTTGATTGAGGTTTTGTAGAACAGAGCGGGGGATAGATCACTTTGCGGCAATGAACTAGCATGCTGCTTAGTGGTCTATCCCCCGCTCAAAGGGTATCTTTACGTGACCTTGACCCACATAAATTGTATAGTTGGTGGGGGTATAAAAAGGGTAAGCAAATTGGATGGATACAACACTTCCATACCATGGCTCCACTTGACAACACCGTGTTCCATCGCAACAGAATTGTCTCTATTCTGGAGGTAATACCTCTAGAAATTATAGAAGTAAAGGACCAACTACCTGCGGTTGATCAAGAAGAGGAGGAGGAAGAGATAATGGATATTGAAACGGACTCTGACGAAGCTGGTTCAACGGACAATGAAGTGGACTTGCACGCCTACGAAACATTAGAGTCGTCATCTGAGTCGGAAATGGAATTCCAATTGGAAATCGAAGAAGAAGAACAAGAACAAGACACTCCCCATCGTCCAATGGATAGGATGTTAGTTGCCAGAAGAATTATGTATTGTCATCGCTGCCTATTCCGTGATGAGGATGATTCCGACTCTGATGGTGATGTTTCACCCTTGTAAAAAGTTTAAACAAAAAGTTAAAAAAGAATGTGAGCGGGGGATAGAGCACTTTGTAGTAAATGATGCTGCTTAGTGCTCTATCCCCCGCTCAAAATAATAATTCCAAATGACCTTGACCTACATAAACTTGCTCAAACAGACGTCTTTGAAAAAACTTGTACAAATTATTGAATCTAGACCAAATATCATCAATTTATCAAGCCTACTGATAAATGTATTACAAACGGTTGTGTAAAGGCTAAATTTAGCACATGAGTGATAACCTGTTTCCATATGACGTCACTTTCCCCACCTATCTGCCTCGGATATAAAGGGTCCCTGTGGAGTGCGCTGCTCATTATTGCGTGGACATTCACAGAGTGTACATTCAAAGCCAAACTGTTTGAAATGGATCTTTGCGACATTTGTGGGGAAATCTTTCAAGACGAAGATCTTTTCACCATACACAGAGAATTACATGAAGACGAAGATAGAAAAGAAGATATTACCATGGATGAAATAGACTTAGACTCAATTGACCGGTTTTTGGAAGAGCACCAGAAGCAGACGGACTACTGGGACAGCTATCTACAGCAAATGCAAAGAAAAAGACCTAGTGTGATCCAATTTGCTGGTGCTGGACCATCTACTGCTAGAAGACCTTTTGAAGAAGAAGACACTGAAGAAGAGGACACTGAAGAAGAACTGGAAGATGTGAAACAACTGCGCACCACGGCCTTGCCAGGACGAGTTGTAACACATTTCAAAATTAATAATGTTCAATTGGAATTGGAAACATTTATAACCCAGGCTAAGGAACTTGTTGGTCAAACCTTGAGGGAAGAACTACAAAGATTAAATTTTATTAAATTTGGAATGGTGTTAGAGGCTATGTTTAACAATACTGATGGTGAAACAGCATTGAGAGCGTTCATTACCAAAAACCGAACCCTTACCTTCACCTCCAACATCGATGATATTATTGAAGAATGCTTGGAAGAACTTATAACAAAACTTCAAGAACATGAAGGAAGAGGATCTGGATGGACTTTGTCATCAATTGAAGGTATGGATGTAAGGGTTCACAAGCATGGATATGGTTTAAGGGGTAGTAGTTTTATCCCTCTACCAAAGAAAATCCAAAACACTAAATCGTGTAGGAATGTGCAAAATGAAGGTAATGAATGTTACAAGTATGCAATGTTAACCAAGTATGTTAAAGATCATCCTGAAAGAGTTGGTAGAGAATATTACGAAAATGAACACCGCTACAACTTTCAAGGTCTCACCTATCCAGTTACCTTGAAAGACATTGGCAAATTTGAAAAGAAAAATCCTGGCGTTTCAGTCAATGTTTTTGGTCTGGATGATTCGAACAACGTTTATCCTTTGCGGGTAGTAAAAGTTGAACAGAGAAACCACACGGATTTGCTATTGATAACTAAGGGTGAAATTTCCCATTATGTATGGATAAAGGACTTTGTAGCCTTGGTATGGAATCAATTATCAAAACATAAACGTAGGTTAACAGTGTGTAAAAGATGTTTCTGTTTCACATATAAAGAACTAAGACGTGGAGGATCTGAATGGATGACGGAACATAAAAGACTCTGTAACGAGAATTATGAAGTGAAGGTTAGTCTGCCACCACCATCTCGAGCGTTTATCCAATTCAACAAAACAATCCACCAATATCGTATTCCACTGGTCATCTACGCAGATTTTGAATCTACGTTAGTACCACAGGAGCTGCCGGACGGTGAAGTGACTAGAAGAACAAAATATCAGTTGCATCAACCCAACAGTTTTTGTCTACTAGTGAAATCAACCTTGTCTGAGAACCAATTGCAAGACTATGGTTTAACATCCACTCCAATACTCTACCGTGGGGAAGAAGCCGCTAAGTATTTTGTAGACCTGTTGTATGACATTGCTGAAAAGGTGCAACGCTTATACGGCAATGTTGTACCTATGGAACCTTTGAATGAGAATCAACAAGAAGAATATAATCTGACATCAAGATGTTATCTATGCGAGAAGAGCTTCAGTGAAGAAAATCCAAAAGTTAGAGATCACGATCACCTGACAGGTTTATACAGAGGAGCTGCTTGTAATTCATGCAATATAAATTACAAACTGCCCCACTTTATCCCTGTCGTGTTACACAATCTTAGCGGCTACGACTCCCACTTCATTATTCCAGAGTTAGGAAGAGATAATGGTAGAATTGATGTTCTTGCTACAACATTGGAAAAGTATATCAGTTTCTCAAAAACAGTAGGTAAAATTAAACTTCGCTTTGTAGACTCTTATAGATTTATGGCTTCTAGTTTGAGCAGATTGTCTGAGAATCTACGAAGAGAAGACCTAAAAGAAACCAGCAAGATTGTACCTGAAGATAAATTGGACTTAGTATTACGTAAAGGAGTGTTCCCCTACGATTACATAACTTCTACAGAAAAATTTGAAGAAACCAGTCTACCGCCGATTGAAGCCTTCAACAGCAAATTAAACGAAAGTGAAATCTCCGTTGAAGACTACAATCATGCATGTAATGTTTGGAACCAACTAAACATTCAAACCTTAGGGGAATATTCTGACTTTTATATAAAATTGGACGTAACTCTGCTGTGCGATGTGATGGAAGAATTCAGAAACACCTGCTTCTCCGCCTATGGACTGGACCCTCTACACTCGTACACATCTCCAGGATTAGCATGGCAAGCTATGCTAAAGTCAACCAACTGTCGACTGGAACTTCTAACGGATATTGATATGGTGCTCATGATGGAATCTGGTGTACGGGGCGGTTTGACACAAGCTGTAACACGTCATGTCAAAGCCAACAACAAGTACATCCCCGGCTTCGACGAGCAACAACCATCGGTCTACCTTGGCTACTTTGATGCAAACAACCTTTATGGTTGGGCAATGTCAAATCCGCTTCCCTACGCTGACTTCAAGTGGATCGACCCGGCCACCATCGGAGACATCTCACAGATTCCAAAGGATGGTCCAAAAGGCTATATTTTGGACTGTGATTTTGAATACCCGGAGCACCTTCATGACCATCACTACGACTTGCCTCTCCTAGCCAAGACTGAAGTTTCACCGACAGGAAGATGGCCAAAATTGATGATGACCTTGGAGAATAAAGATCGCTATGTGGCTCACTACTGGGTAGTTCAACAGGCTCTTGAATTGGGTCTACGTATAGTGAGAATTCATAGAGCAATTGAATTCACCCAGTCTTGTTGGTTGAAACCATACATTGATTCCAACACTACAAGAAGAGCTGCAGCAACAACAGCATTTGAAAAGGACTTCTATAAATTAATGAACAACGCCATCTTTGGGAAGACCTTGGAGAACAAAAGAAAACATAAAAATGTAAAATTAGTGAGTGATCCTAGAAAATTGGAAAAATTAGTGCAAAAACCAAATTTCGGAACATCCATGATTATAAACGAAAATCTAGTCGCTGTCAGTATGAAGAAAACAACAATAGTCATGGACCGTCCGTTATACATAGGTATGTCGATTTTGGATATAAGTAAAACCCTGATGTATGATTTCCATTATAACAAAATGGTTAAACACTACGGAAGGGAAAACATTGGAGTCGCATACATGGATACGGACGCGTTTATCTACTGGATAAAGACTTTGGACATGTATGAAGACCTAAGGACTTTTCCATACAAAGAAGATTTCGATTTTTCTGACTATCCGAAGAACCATCCAAATTTTAATGAAAAATATAAAAAAGTAATTGGAAAATTCAAAGATGAAGCAAATGGAATGCCTTTAGAAGAAATAGTGGCGCTGATGGCGAAATTGTATTCATTTAAGATGTACCACGAGAACAACACACCGACAGTGAAGAAAGCAAAAGGAGTGAAGACATCTTATTTGAAAAAACACGTGACATTTGACCACTACAAGACTTGTTTGTTTGAAGATACTACGATATCAGCAACATTCAACAATATCCGAAGCTTCAAGCATCAAGTCTACAGTGTCACCGAAATTAAAAAAGCGTTGTCAGCTCGGGATGATAAAAGACACATTATGCCCGACAAAATCCACACTCTTCCTTTTGGCCACTACTCTCTAAACCCTATCAACTAGTAACCTATTCTTCGTCCTTCTACAACTACGACCTTATTCCTTTCTCCTTCCGTAAAAAAATGGGGAACACGGCAAGTCCAACGCCGTGTTCCCCATTTCTTTACACAAGTTTGGATGACCTTGACCCATATAAATGATGTGAATATTTAAAACAACATTCATTGTGATTATACATGTGATACAACAAACATTGAAACCTGCAATATGAAGGACTTGAAGCAACAAATTGTCAACGAACTTCATAAACCTGCAAGAAGAAAGTTTCCACGAAGAAATACGGTGATAAAAGGAATTAATGATTTATATCAAGCGGATTTAATCGAAATGATTCCTTATAGCAAACAAAATAAAGGATATAAATACATATTGACTGTTATTAACTGTTTTTAAAAAATGGCAGATGCTTTACCACTAAAAGATAAAAGTGGCAAAAGTGTTACAAAAGCAATGGAAACAGCTATACAAAGAGACAAACATACTATTAAACATTTACAAACAGATGATGGAAAAGAATATTTTAATAAGGAATTTGCAAATTTAATGAAAAAACACAATATAAACCATTACTCAACCAATTCAGAGGTAAAAGCTTCAATAATCGAAAGATTCAACAGAACTTTAAAAAGTGCAATGTATAAAATGTTTTCCAACATAGGATCGCACATATGGATTGATATGTTACTAAAACTTATAAACGATTACAATAACAAATTTCATAGGACTATCGGGATGAAACCAAACCAAGTAACTAGTAAAAATGAAAACCTTGTATTAAAACGTATAAAAACGAATACTAAACCAAAAGTTGAAAAACTAAAGCCTAAAAAATTTAATGTGGGTGATAAAGTGCGAATAAGTAAATATAAAGGTGTATTCAGTAAAAGATACCTGCCAAATTGGACCAATGAGGTTTTTACTGTATTCAAAGTACAACCTACAGTACCTGAGACATATATTTTAAAAGATAATAAAGGACAATTGCTTGAAGGAGGGTTTTATGGACATGAAATGTTAAAATCAACAGTAGGCGATGTATATTTAGTTGAAAAGGTGTTGCAACGGAAAAAAGATAAGGTCAAAGTACGATGGTTAGGATTTAATAAGACGGAAGATTCTTGGATACCTAAAAAGGATTTGATATAACGATAGAGAATCATTTTAGGTTGAACCATTACAAAGGATGGAGATAGTACCACAAAAAGAGAGTTTTACTATTAATAATATAGATGAACTCACAGTGGATATTTCAGAATTCAATAGTGGGAAACATGGCAATTTGTTACCAAACACCGTTCGTTGTCTGGTTACCGGACCTTCCAACTGTGGAAAAACTAATGTAGTATTCAATTTGATTACAAACCCTAAAGGATTACGATTTAACAATCTATATGTATTTTCAAAATCACTACAACAACCAAAGTATCAATTATTGGAAAAGATACTGACTAATGTGCCTGAAGTTTAATATATAAAGTTTAATGCAAGCGAGAGTGTCATGCAGCCACAAGAAGCTAAACCATTCTCCGTGTTTATATTCGACGATGTATCTTGTGAAAACCAAAACACAATAAGGAATTACTTCGCTATGGGTCGACATAACAACATAGATAGCATTTATATTGGCCAAACTTACAGCAAAATACCTAAACAACTCATTAGAGACAATGCAAACATGTTAATTGTATTTAAACAGGACGAAACCAACCTAAAACATATATATTTTGATCATGTAAATGCGGATATGACATTTGAACGATTTAAAGAGTTGTGTGGAAAGGCTTGGACTGAAAAGTATGGGTTCCTAACAATTATGAAGGAACAACCGCTAAACAATGGTCGATACAGGATAGGATTTGATAAATTTATATTAATACATTAAACGCGGTATAACACATTCATTGTTGTACAACACGTCTTGCTACAAACATGGTTAACCAAGAAAAATTAGTAAAAGAAATAAAATCACTTAGTGATTCTATTCGGGCTAAAAACAGAGCATTGAAACTAGGTATTAGCGAGAGGGAGAAATTCCTTGAATCTACTTTTAAACCTATTACTGAACCCTTGAAACAATTAAACAAAAAATTTGCTAAACCTGTATTGGAAGGAGATGCGATTGCACCTATTACGAAGTTTGAAAGAGAAAATGTAAAATCAGAAGAGTTTAGTGATGAAGACCTGGAATCCTCTACGTATAGTGGTTTTACCGGTGGAGAACCCGAAAGAGAGCTAGAATCACCGGACTATAGTGGAATAAAAGAATTATATGAAGTAAAAGCCAAAAGAGGACATGAAGTTGTATCAACTGCTAGTGAAGAGGAAAAAGAAGAAGAGACAAGGGAAGGTCCGTCAAACATAAGCTTGTTGGGTGAAAACATTCATAACAAAGGACCTTTAGGAAGGAAATACATGGTAAAAATGTTACTCGGAACAATTCCTAATAAGAATTACCATAGTTATGGAGCGAGATTAACAGAAGACGGTTTAATGATAGGTAATAGCCCGTTAAACGTTGACGAACATGATAATATTGTCATTGGTGATCAAAGATATAAGGGCACAAAAGGATTATTTGAACTATTATTTGAAAATAAGCCTTCAGTATCGTTAGTGAAAGAAAAAGACATGGAAGCATATAAAAATATTTTGGAACAGACAAATGCATATAGGAGAAAGTATTTACCTGACCAACCTCCTTTTAGATCTAAGTCTTTAAAATATAAAGAATTTGTATCCAAGTTAATACCAACTAGAAGACAAACAATGCCGTTAACACAAAGAAAACCTGTAAAACGAAGATTTATGGCATCCACTTTGGATGTAAGTGCTCAGGAACGAAGAAAAAGAAGTAAGTCCGTTACAGGTACAGGTTTAATGAAGAAATTATATAACACAAATGTGATTTATTATAATAACATCAATAAATTGGTGGATAGAATGAAACTAATACATGAAGCTAAAGAAGCGGGTCATACTGGATTGGAAAACGAATGGGTGGCTTTAGTGGATGAACTCCGAAACCGTGGGGTAATCTCATAAAAATGCGTTACTCCTTAGAGTACTATTCAGTTGCACCATGAGTGTTGACAAGTTCGGACGTTACTCCTCGGATGGGTTATATTATGCGAATAATTTAAAAAGAAGTGCTGGTTTACCACAAACACCTGATGGAGATTATGATATGAGTAATAAAAGGTTAAAAAACATAAAAGATCCTTCGGATGAAAACGATGCAATAAACTTAAAAATATTAAAGGAAAAGATATCGCCAACATTAAAACTACAAAATAACACATATGACGCGGAAGATCATAGAATTATCAACGTTGGTAAACCAAATGAAAATGGTGATGCGATAAACAAAGGTTATTTGTCATCTGAATTAAAAAATACGTTAAAATTCAATGGGAAAACGTATAGTGCCAACAATAAACGTATATCCAACGTAGATGACCCTAAAGATGCAAAAGACAGCGTAAATAGACGCTATTTACATTCTTTGATACCTGAAAAGACAAAAGATGGATTTTCTTTTTATAAATTTGTTATTAATGATATAGGCTATCCAAAAACTGAAAACGATGCTGTAAATCTAAAATATATTAAAGATCATTGCATCATACGTGATGTAGGGGTTATAGATTGTTTTAATAATTGTTTAGCAAATGTTAAAGATGGTTCGGCGCCATCAGATGGTGCAACAGTGGGTCAAATGATGGAAACCTTAAAACAAGAAACAACCTCTTTTGTAAAACAAGATCAAGTAGTATCGAAGCAAGGGGATGAATTTGTTCAAGGTAATGAAAAATTTAATTTATTAACATACAAAAATGATGCTTGGGATTGCATGGATAAAAAGTTATCAAATATGGGATGGGGTTATGAAAAACATGATGCAGCTGCTTTATCACAAACCGTACATCTAGATCCAGATAAATATTTTAGATGGTTTACATGTAATAATAGAGTGATAAGAGACTTGGGACAAGGAAGAGAAGCAAATGATGCTGCAACTGTAGGACAGACCATTACAACATCATTAAAGGATAGTAAAGTGTATGATTGTAATAATAAACGTATAACAAACCTTAAAGACCCTGAACATGTAGATAATGCTGTCACTGTTAGTTTTCTTGTAAAAGTTTTAGGTAATGCGATATTTGATTTACACAATCATTTCACACCGGAAGTTCTTCGAGGAGGGCCAGGTCATAAAATTTGGGATGAAGCCTCGAGAGGTGGTTGGATTAAACGGGAAATTTTTAAAAAGTACTTTATTCACCCTAATACACAACAGTTTAGATCATCAAATTGGGGTGATATTGATATTTAATAAAAGAACACAATAAACAACTTCATTTATTTCCAACTCGTCATAGAGTTAACACATGAGTTGCACATTGCGATTATAAAAGGACAATAATGACGTTTAAGTACATCAGTCCATATCGAGACACTGCAAGGAAAGGAGGTGGGATCACGTCCACAGCGGTTTCTCTGTTAAGTAAAGCTTTAAAACAAATTCCAGTAGGATCCATAGTAAATAGAGCAATAGACGCATTACCATACGAATTTCATATACCAGGAGGTTATCATTATTGCGGACCAGGAACTAAATTGAAAAAACGACTGGAAAGAGGCGATCCTGGCATAAACAAGTTAGATCAGGCTTGTAAAGAACACGATATCGCATATTCCACGTTTGCCGATTCAAAAAATAGATCAATAGCTGACAAAAAGCTTGCGGACATAGCTTGGCAACGAGTAAAATCAAGTGACGCTAGCATAGCAGAAAAAGCAGCAGCTTTAGCAGTAACAGCAGGTATGAAGGCTAAAACAGCAGTAGGAGGTGGAAGAAGGAGGAGAAAGAGAGTAAAAAGGAGGTCAACCACAAGAAAACATGGAGGAAATATAAAAAGAAGACGACGATCTACAAGAAAAGGCAGGAAGAAGCCCACCGTGTGGTCAATGGTAAAAAACGGGGCAGGTCTTTACCTAAGACCTTATCGTGCATATTAAATGAAAGAAATCAATTGGTCATACCACATAAAGCATTAACCAATATTGAATTATTTAAATATATTTCCTGTTTAAAAATACCATTTTTTCGCGGTGTGTTTATGAAAGACAGTTTACCAAAGAAAATGTGGCAAAATGAGACTGGAATTGTAAATTTGGATAATACTGAAGGGCCTGGCACCCATTGGGTTTGTTATAAGAAACTAAATAACAATGTATATTATTTTGATAGTTTCGGTAATTTGCCACCACCAAAAGAACTTCAAAATTACTTTAAATCTGCTAAAAACATATATTATAACTATAAAAGAGAACAACCTGATAATACTTCAATATGCGGCCATTTATGTTTGGAATTTCTAGCTAAAAGTATCAGTCACTATTGAGATGTCTTCCTATACGGTATCATTAACAGGAAAATCGTCCAATTTACGAAGTATCCTTTTTCCAGCGTTACGCTTGCAAAAAGGAAGGTTTTGGGAGGCGGCACTATTGGATTTTACAACGTACAACTCTATTCCCAATGTTACGGAAGGTAAAAATAACATATTGCATTATTATAAGGGAAAGGATGCCGGTGGAAAATTTACAGACTTACAAGAGTGCAGGTTACCCACAGGTTCTTATGAAATTGATCATATAAATGAATTTTTGCAAACTAAAATGGGAAAAGACAATATAACATTAAAAGGTAATAATAATACGATGAAAGCTGAAATTACTTCCAAATATTATATAGATTTCACTCAACCAAACTCAATTGGTGATTTATTAGGATTTTCCAACGATGGGCCTGTATTAGAACCAGATGTAACACATTCCGGTAAGAAAACAGTAACAATATTAAAAGTCAATAGTATAGACATAACTTGTAACATTATACAAGGTGCTTACAGGGACGGGGCTAACACCCACATCATACATACTTTTTACCCAAGTGTACCACCTGGATTTAAAATTGTTGAAAAGCCACAAAACCTGGTATATCTACCGTTGAACACCACTTTCATTTCAGACATCGTGTTGAGCGTATTGGATCAAGACGGTAACTTGGTAGACTTCAGAGAAGAGCCTATTACGATTAGATTACATTTAAAATCGACACTTTAATACAAAACCATGGGTTTAACATTTAAAAGCGAACAACCTACGGGAAACCGCATTAGTAGCTCTTCAGCTGTGGAGGAGTTAACACGCGAGAACATTCGTTTCTTAGAGAGAATTGGATTAAAATTAACCGAGTATGGATATACTGGATATAGCGCAGGGTCCAACATTCGACGAAACCCTATGGGAAAAAGAATATCACACCCACAACCCTTACACTTCATCGAAATTAAACAATAACGATGAAATTCGTATTCCCATACAAAATCAAGACATTTACACACTACCATGTGAAAGTTACTTGTATATTGAAGGACAAGTTACTAAAAAGGACGGTACTACTGTTGGTACAACAGTTCCATTTATAAATAATCCTATGGCTTTCCTATTTGATGAAATTAGATATGAAATATCAGGTGTAACAGTTGATTCCACTAAAAAAGTAGGTATTACGACAACTTTAAAAGGATTAACATCTATAACACCCAATGAAACCAATTTACTTAAACCTGCCGGATGGGTATTACCTACGATTGACACGATCACTCCAAATCCAAATGGATATTTTGATTTTCATATTCCATTACGTTTGCTGCTTGGTTTTGCTGAAGATTATAGGAAAATAATATTAAACGTTAAACAAGAATTAGTTTTGTTGAGATCTTCTAACGATAAAGACATTATTAAAGCTGCAGATGCTACTACAGATGCGACTTTAGAATGGAAATTAAAATTAGACAAAATTGTATGGAGAGTTCCACATGTTAAATTGGCTGACGAGCATAGAATGCTACTTTTAAGAAAATTAAAAGCCGATCGTGATATTGTTATTCCATTTAGAAGTTGGGAATTTCATGAGCATCCCAGTTTACCTACTACGGATCGACACACTTGGACTGTTAAAACATCGAATTATGTAGAACGAGCCAGGTATATTATATTTGGTTTACAAACAGGTAGAAGAGACGCCATTACTAAACATGCAGGACAATTTGATCATTGTGACTTGAAAAATATTAAAGTTTATTTAAATTCACAATTCTTTCCATACGACAATTTAAATGTGTCATTCACTAAGAAGAAATACAGTATATTGTACGATATGTACGCGAGATTCCAAAGTTCATATTACGGTAAAACAAATACACCTTTATTACCACCTGACAAATATTTCGATGCCTACCCAATAGTTGTAATCGATTGTTCTAAACAAAATGAATCAGTAAAGTCTTCAAGTGTGGATATAAAAATAGAAATGGAATTCAACGATGCTATACCGGCTAATACAACTGCATACTGTTTAATTCTACATGATAAAATCGTAACATACACACCTTTAACTGGAATTGTTAAAAATGTATTGTAAGAACCGGTTTTGTTTCATTCCGCGAGTATAAAAGCAGAGCGTACAGACCGCTCCTCATCAGTTTGTTGCCTACTGTTGTATGGGTAGCATCGTATTCAATATGGCTTCTCCTAGTGGTACACCTGAAAATGTGGTAGATATTGAGAAGGAGATATCTGAGTTTTTAGATCCTCAAGGTCACCAGGAAGGAGGTGAACAAAACGTTTGCGGACAACTTCACGCCAGTAATAATGTTGAAGAAAAAGGTAAAAGAAGAAAGACTATACAAAAGAGAAAAAGGGATATTGAAGATAATATTTCTCCAAACATATTGAGTGAGGTATTTTTGCGAATATTTTACCCAATCTCTTCCAGTTTGGATAAAAGTGTTTTAATCGGTGTTATGAAATCTACAGATTATTCCCCTACTGTAATTTTAACTCATGGACCCAAAATGATTTTGTTTACGGACAGTGCTTGGGAATCGCTTATGAAACATTTGCATCTACTAGAATGCTATTTAAGTAGTAACATGTTTGGAAGAAAGACAAGAGTAGGACTTTTGGATTCAAATGTGGAAATTGATATCATTAAACAACGTGGTGATCATCAGCTACGGTTTAGAGACACAACAAGACATGATAACAAAATTCAACTTAATCGAGAGGAGTTTTTCATTTTAACTTGTGCTACTGAACCTATAACAAGATACTTGAGACAACTGGTGTTTTCAAGTTCGATTATTAAAGATTATCTGGAAGACACTTTGGACAAACAACCGGACGCACCTATATTATACGGACCTGTGGATACTTCTATATTTAATAGAGTTCCTCATGAAGTACAGATGTGGAGACAATTGGAAAAGTACGCTCAACTACATAAGAAATCAGTAAAACAGGAAGAAGAGGAAGATGGAGGAGAAGAATCAAGTGTTAGTGATGAAAATGAAAATAAGGAAAATATAAAGATGGAAACTTAAATGACAATGGTTAGTTTTTAAAACAATAACCAACATTTTGTGGGGTTAGGCCTATTGGGGACGGTGCCCACGTTAAATATACACCAACGCGCCAACAACTGTACGGCCTGGTATAAAAGTAGTACCTACCGTGGTGTGGAAATCAGTTGACCTCCTGACTTCGTAATGAGCAGACGTGTGACCTTCAAAATGGACAAGGGAGAAGAACAACAAGTAAAGTCCAAGCCTGGTATTATTGAGTTTCAAGCGTTTCGTGGTAATGATGATAGATTCATTATAAAAGAACTTGTGTTTTTGGACATGAATACAAGTGTTCCTTATTCGTTTTTATTTAAACCACCATGTTCTTATTCGTCTTTAACTAGTAAAGCCGCTACTACCAACAGATGGATTTCAAAACACTTCCATCATATCGATTGGTATGATGGTTTTACAAGTTACACGGACTTGTATCACATTATGCATCACTTTTCAGACAAGTTTACCAATATTTACACAAAGGGGCTGGAAAAGAAAAGATGGATCGAAGGATTTACTCATGTTCCGGTTAATGATGTGGAATTGGATAAGAATTATCAATACATGCTGGAAACCATATGTATTTGTACAAAAAGCCCAGAACATGATAAAGATAGACATTGCGCTTTGAAAAATGCCTATAAACTCGCCTCTTACCTTCAAAGTGGGGAATTGGGGAGTGGTGGGGGTAACGGAGAGTATATAAGTGGGGAGCAGACAGGGACCTGGCATGAGTATTACTCGAGATTCCGAGACGACAACATCTCCGAGCAAGAAGACGATCTGTAACCTGACCATGGCATCTCACCAGTTCCTTCAGACTTTGGTCGAGCAGTTCAATGCTCACTCCAAGTCAACAATATTACCTGTAAAGAAGTGCTCGGAACTAAAAGACGAGAAGCACTACATAATCCATGCTATGAAGAAGATGGAGACTACAGTTGGGGAGGCCATCTGCTGCAGTCTCAGCGAGGCACCGTTTACTCCGGGGGATGAACCAAAGTTCCAGGTGTACCTGCCCAAGAGATTCGACCATCTTCTACAAAACGAGGATCTTCGCTCTATTCAACCCGGGTGTCTATACCTGGTGTCCCACGGCTGCACGGGTAGCAATTCTACAGAGTTGACCATCCACATCGCTGACAAGCAGCAGTGTTAGATTTAAGTTTTAATGTTGTACATATGTTGTTGTTGTAATGTTTTATAAATAAACGAATCATAAAAGACAAAAAAAAATAAAAAAAACAAAAAATGCAACATATCAATATGTGACAGACTTCACGTATTGATATGTTGCATTTTTTTTTAAACTTCGCGGGTGACCTTGACCTTTGACCTTTGCATTTCACAATTACCCCCACTACTGTAATTACCCCCACTACCGCACTAGGATTCAAACCTGCTTGGATGCGAAAAACGGTCAGTCTGTTGCCAACTAGCAAACGATGAGCACCTTGTACGAGCTTTGCATACAACGAGTTATAACTCACAAGGACTTGTTCCCAACATGTTTACAAGACAATATCCCACTAACAATAAAAGAAGATGTCAAACGCTACAGGAGGGAAAATACAGGGTATTCGGAATACTCCTGGTATAAGTTCCACGATGGGGAAAAGTTTTGTAGGCCTTGTGGCGAGGCCGCCGTCAGAGACCTTCGGCGATTCGTACAGGATGGTGGTATAAAACAATTCGGATTTCTAGCGCCACTGTTTCGATTTGAAAATTACAAGGACACCTGCGCTATTTGTTCCATTCCATTGTATCGATGGAAAAAGTTTAGAACTGTTTAATTGGATCTTCTATACCCCCACCACTATTACCCCACCACTTTTTCATGTACCTCCAAGCGCTGTGCCTCGGCTTCATTTCTACTCCAGCAGCCAACCTAGCAACATCAAGATGTCTCTGAACGTTAGTTGCGCAAGTTACGAGGAGGTGAGCATCAAGACTCAGCAGGAGCTAAACGACTTGTACAAGGAGTTGCAGCTGATGGTGGCACGAGGCTACCGTATAAACGTGCAGGTTTACGCTTGCAATATACGGAACACCCGGCAGCCAAAGGAAGAGCCTGGACACTCCTCGACAGCTTCCTCACCGGCGTCGATGAAGACCGAGCCAGACAACTTGGACTACTTCAGCTGACTAGCAGTTGTCTTCCTTGTTCTTACAATAATAGAATATGTATATTTTTTCATTATATTAAAGAAGTAAAAGAACAAAAACACCTATCTTGTTACTGACTTATAAGCTCAGTAACAAGATAGGTTTTTTAAAACACAATTTGGATGACCTTGAAACTTCCCCCTCCACTGCTTTGCTACCCCCACCACTTGACTATTGATGTACATGGCACATCACAATTGGAAACCTCATTCCATCTTCAACAGCCAAACCGACAACATCAACAATGGCAAACCTACCAACGGATAAAACATGTCCTCACGTTTGCTGTGACTTCGTCCACGAGTTGGAGAAGAGGATGCAGGAGAGGGCGATACGAAGAAAGCAGATACACTCAGAAAATATCATGATAGTCAACGGCTATCTTTTATTGTTCGGCCTTATTATGGTTGTACTTTTCATACTGTATGGCATAGTCACATGTGTCGGCAAGGTTGCAGAAGAAAACGCTCGCCACCATCAATTGGAAAGTTTCAATGTTACTTTGTAGGTTTTCCTTTTTTTAAAACTCCGTTTGGATGACCTTGAAAATTCCCCCACTACTCCACCACACCCCCACCACTTCACCATGTTCCTGCATGAGCATCACATCAACCGTCATTCCTTGTCCGACAAGCAACCATGGCAGACAACAACACCATCAGCCAAGCTGACTCCACTACTGATGTTGGTACAAGTACGGGTTGGACACTGTCGATCGATAGTGTACACTATTTGGAAACAATTTGCGAACGGATGAAGGAAATACTGCGGGACAACCCTGGGATCATAATACAAATGAATTTAAATTATGATTGGTCCCAAGTTAGAATGCAAGGGGACGATAACAACGGTCAACAATCTCCACAATATTCGCCCATGTCCCCGATCTACCCTTACGGCGAGTCTGACGTCGATGAAGATGAGGCTAATGAGGATGTGGGGGACAACGAGGCTGAAGAGGAGTAACCTTCATTCCTTTTTTTTAAAACCCAAATTGGATGACCTTGAGAATTCCCCCTCCACTATTTCCTTTTTTAAAACCCAAATTAAATGACCTTGAAAATACCCCCTCCACATACTTTTGGTTTACCCCCTCTACTTTTCAATACTGTTACCACAGTCTGTAGCTCACATCATTCCTTGCTTAGCTATCATGGCGGACAGCACTCTTTCTCGAGTTGACTCCACTACGGATGAAGAATGGCCATTTTCCTGGAATGTTCATCTGCAAGACTCGGCAGAAGTGGATATGTTGCATGAGAAATTGGTGTATGTATTAAACGAAAACCCCAACATTGAATGTAGAATGACTATGGATTTCGATGCGACAGGGGTCCACACTCAACCTTCCACTTCCAGCCAGCCTGAACCTCAGCTACAGCCGAAGAACTTTACATATCTTTACACTCCAATACGGCCGGAGGATGTGGTTATCAGCGAGGCAGACTCTACTACAAGTTATATTGAGCCAACGAATTGGAAGCTTGTTGTTGACACCTTACACAAGGTCGACTTAGTATGTGACAAGTTAAAGGACTTGATGATGCAAGATCCTGGTCTTCGTTTTAAAATTGATTTGTTTTTCATCTGGGGAGCACCTGCACGGGGCTCTTCGTCTGACAGCTCTCCAAGTACAACGGACGAGGAGGAGGAGGACGACTAGTTATCTTTTTTAAAACTCCGTTTGGATGGCCTTGACCTTTCCCCCTCCACTGAGTTTATTTAAGGTGCACTCTCAATGACTGCAGCATCATTTCATCGCGCACCTTCACCACAGCAACATGGAGAGTCAACTCAACTACTGTTGCGAACGGAAATGTTTTTCATGGCCGAATGACATTGATGTTGCGGATGGCCTGGCGTGTAGAAAATGTGAAGCTTTTGGTCAATGCATGTGTAAGTGCAAGTCTTGGAAGAAGCCGAAACCAGAGTTGAAGACATTCCATGTGTACCAGATGAGAGGGCATAAGTACACTTGTTGCCCTGAACGTTGCATTGAATTCACACTAAGACAGCTAACTGGCTGCAAAATGTGCAACAATCATTTTGCAGGTTTTTGCAAACATTATTTAGGAGCCTGTCAGTACAGATCAACTTGGCATACAGAAGCACTCACTATCAATGAAATCGCTATAAATACACAAGAGTAGTCTTTCTACTCTTTTCTTTTTTAAAACTCCATTTGGATGACCTTGACCTTTCCCCCTCCACTCACCTTAGTTTATATAAACCCCATTCCCACTGACCACAGCATCACTTCATCGTGCTCCTCGTCAAAGCAACATCAGCTATGGAAAGTAAGCGCATCTCATGTTGCGAGCATAGGTGTTTGGAGATACAAGGCGTCACATATTGTGCAAAGAAGCGTTGGGAGGAAGAGACGGGGACAACCTATTGCTGTGAGGATAAGTGTTTCCTCTTACCAAAGTGGCAAGTGGATGGGCTGGCCTGCCGGCAATGTGAATGCTTCGGATGTTGCAGGTGTAGATGCAAGAACCAACAGCTGCCACCACCGGTACTACAAACTTTCAAAATCTACAAATCCAAATACTTTTATACTTGTTGTCCGCAGCGGTGTATTAAATTTCACTTCTCCAATCTTACCAATTGTCGGAAATGCTACGGACAACCTGATGGGTGGTGCACCTGTTTTCTGGACTCCTGCCGCTACAGATCGGATTGGTTTACAGATCCGTTGGAAATTGATGAGGTCGCCCAGGAAGCACAAGAGTAGTCTTTCTACTCTTCAACTTTTTTAAAACTCCATTTGGATGACCTTGAGATTTCCCCCTCCACTTCTCCATATACCTAGAGTACACAGAGCCTGACAGTCAGTCACTCGGTGGCTGTCGTGGGGTGCGCATCGGTGTCGGCGCTCCGTTGTTAAGTTTTCAAGGTCACAGTAATATGAAATTGGGGGTGTTGTGCTGGTTCAAGGTCACCTGAGGGATTACCGATTGCCCATTTAGGCAGAGTCATGTCAGAAACTCGGGTTTAACTTGGCACTTTTGCCGTTTCTCGTCCAATATTCGCTCCAAGTGGTCAAGGTCACGGGGACTCGGACTGAAACTCGGAGCGTAGTGCGAGAAACGGCAAAAGTGCTAAAAAATTTTAAGTTTCTGCGTGACCTTGACCTTAGTGGCGTCGGTGACGTCGTTTTGATGACGTAAGGGGTGATGACGTCATCAGCACGTCATTTCTGTGACGTCATGGGTGTGACGTCATCGAAATGACGTCATTAGTGATGACGTCATCGATTGCGTCATCGATGACGTCATCGATGACGTCATCGGTGAGGTCATTGACCTCGATGACGTCATCCCTCAGGTGACCTTGAACTGGGCCAGCATCCTCAATTTCACACTACTCACATTTGTGGATCCGCCGCCTTTAATGAGTTTAGTGCTGATATGATCATGTGATGATCGAGTTATTGCCATGGTGGTGTGGAAACCTACAACAGTAATGTCATCACATGCTGGAAATCATACTAAGTGTCTGCACACAGAAGGTACGTATACTAGGTGTCTCACATAAGGTGTCTAAAATCGATTATAGATTAACAGTTTGTCCTACATTCTTAAAATAAAATCATTTTCCACTAAATTGACCTTAAGGAATAATTGAAAATATTTTTAACGTTGTATAAATACTGGGTGTCCCAAAAACTGGGGGTCACAGGTTCAAATCTCGGAAATTTCAATTGCAAACATACATCATATTATACACCATTAGAAAGGTATATTTAATACAAACATTTTGGTGAAAATAGAATTTTGTTATCTTTATCCGTTTCAAAATGGCGTCCATTTTTGTAGCCAAAATCAAAATATACGGAATACCCTGTATTTCTATTATAATTTGTCGTAAATTAATTTTGATTCAAAATACTTATTTGAAATAAGCTAAGTTTTACAATGATATGTCACAAGACCACATTTATTAAAAAACTAAAATTTCCAAAATTTTATATTTAAAAAAATGTTTCCATAAACAAAACTTAAAATTTTTTAACACAAACACATGTCATTTTATACATCATATTCAAGCTCTCGGTAAACTGATCAATTTTGTAACCTGCACTAATGCCGCATCTCTTTTGGTTTTGTAGTAATAGAGTAAAAATGTCATTTTCCCATTTAACTTGCACGTTAATTAAAATCAGGACAAGATAGTCCTTCTTCGATTGTTGCCATACCATTGAATTAATTAAAAAATACGGTTGACGCCCCCTAGAGGAAGTCGTAAAGGAAACTGTATTGACCTCTGTCATGTTGTATATAATTTTAAAGGTCTTTGCATCCACAAAACCCTACCTCAAAAGGCCGAATTAGACTACTGCACGAGTTAAAGTCGAATTAGGTACGAGTTATTGCATTTTGAAATTTCGGTAATATATTTTATGATTTCATACAAAGTTTTACTGCCTGCCATTTCTGGCTCAAACGTTCATTTGAAGTCAATTTGGTGGCAATGTTTTCAACTTTATTTCTATTAGTTTTATTTTTTTTAAAGGATAAATAAGATCCTGAAAATTAAGTTAAAGGTTTTCTTTTAAGTCTTTATTTGCCGTCCTCAATTGCTGTCTGAAATATTATGATTACATTATGATATTCAGCTTTATTTGGGTTAGCCCATGGAAATTTTAATGATATACTAAACGTAACCTTTAGGATCCTGTTTGACAGAAAGCAATACCGCAAAGCCGACTTCAAATTAACGTTAAAGCCAGAAATGGCAGGCAGTCAAACTTTGCCAAAAAGCATTTTACAGAAATTTCAAAACCCAATAACTCGCGTTATAATTGACCTTTTGAGATTGGGTTTGGGGCGTTGTGATCAACATTCAAAGACCTCAAAATGACATATAACATGACATAGGACAATACGTTTCATCTATGACTTTCGAGGCAGCGTCCCCTGTGTTGTGCCCACTCTGGAAATGTGGCAACATTGATCTTTTACATCTAATAAATGTCCCTAACAATTAACAAAAGTCAGATTTCGTTAGACTTTCAGTGCATACTCAACCTGTTTAGGGCCTGGACTAAAAAGTAACATTTTTAGCCAAGAGTCTAAATGAAACTGCTCTATGTTGAGGAACAAGTATACTAGTAATATTTCTTTTTTTAGTAGGATTAATTGGTGTGTATACAAACTATTCTAAGCCCATTAAATAAATCCTATAATAACTTTAATATTTTTATTCTTTCAGGTTTTTGTAATTTACTTCTTTTATTATTTTCTTTGTAAGGGAATAACATGAAATCACCGACCGTAAAAATTATTCGAAAAACAGAAATATAATTAATTAGGAGTAGTCCTAATATTACTGTTTTGACAGAATACCAACATATTTAACAAAGGGAATAATAAATAATAATTATGAACTATGTGAACCCCTGAAATTAAAAACTCTAAAATGTTAATTTTAAAGGAGGGGTCGTTCCAAGATGTGTTAGCTTCCGGTGCAAACCCATTTGGTTTACTCTCTCCTCATGATTGATTTGTTCACTTCTCACACTCATCTCAGCGCAATAAAGAATCACAAGCGTAAAATAACAATCTAAAATGGATTAAATATAAAACATATACAATAAGAAACAGTTGAAACATTGGTAGCAACAAACAACAAATAGATTTGGTGTCAAGAAAATGTATGTGGATAATTAAATTATATCACTAAAATGATCAATATTTTAGTGAGGAAATATTGTCAGACTTATTGCAACATTTTCATCGTCGTCCTCGCGAGTGTCGTTTCAACTCCAAAACTCAGCAGTTGGACTCTCGGGGCCCATCTTTATTGACAATGTGATAAGCGGTGTTTTAGTCCGATAGTCCATAGAATGTCTAAAACTATGAATGTTTAAATGTATTTGAGTTAAAATTAATCACGAAAATTAATGATAAAATAAACTATTGTAATTACACACGCTGTGCAAAAGGATTCTTTTTTTTTACTATTTAAGCTAAGAAATTAACTTGAACTAAGTGAGCAATAAAGCTGATTAAATATATTTCAAGTTGGAAAATAATATACGGTAATTAAAATAATAATCTATACTTCATTATATGTAGATAATAGCGGTTTTAATGAAACCCACCTAAACATGCATTGTTTAGTTATTATTTATTGGATTAAATAACTTTATATTATTAAAGACGTATTAGTTTATTTATTTAAAACATTTCGCTATAACGAGGTAATTGTTTTAACTGAAACAATGCATCTGGTTTGGACAGTCACCTAACTTAAATCTCCCAGCTCTTGTGGAAACTTAAAAAAAGTGGATTTTAGTAATTGCTTTGCCCAATTGTACCCTCAATTTATTTAAGTGACAGCATCCTTCTGTAATTTTAAGAAGTCTTAAAAGTTCGCAGTAAGATGTGTAAATAAAAGTAGCATTAAATTATAAAAGAATTTATTTCGCGGAAATATATTTAATAAAAAAAAAATAGTTTTCATAACATTTTGCAATTGGGTTAATTAGTTGTGCCTTTATGAACATTGTTATAGATTTCAAAAAACCAGATTGTAAAGTAATATTATTTGACCTTTTGTTATTTAAATACTTCTCAAAAGGATTGCTAATGACCCTATTTTTTTCAGAAACCCCTTTCAGTCACCGTGTCCTGTATAAAGGACCATTAACTAATTGATTTTATAAAATGAATATAAGCGGAAGTAGAAACAATTTTATTGGCATCTTGGAGTTAAAATATGATTATCTTGCATACGACAATGCCGTAGTAGCACACACACACACACAGTAAACGTAAGTAAAAAGTAGCAAAATCAGTGTTGACCAAGGTGCAACTCTCAAAGAATCAACCGATCCCGTCAACTTCCACGCAAGCCTGCCACCGTTTATTGGGCCTTCCCACCAACTTTGCCACAGATCGGCTAACCCTTTTAAGAGTTGGACCAACAGGTCAGGTTTGGTCGTGACTGGATTCAAACCCGCGCCGACGTAGACATCCTGGCCAAGAATGCCTACTATACGCCTTAGTCATCTGAGCTATTATGACCGGCAGCCTAGTCACGAGAATTAGGATGTTGAACGGTGCGCGACCCTGGCGGGAAAAACTATAGGCCATTAGTAAGTGAGTTCGCTACGAGAGCGCAGCACTCTATTTAAAGTAGATAATTTGGGACTGAAAAGGGTTAACTGGTCTACATACACCTTTTTGTAATCAGAACTTTTTTAAAACATGTGAATATCCATCCAGCTGGTATATAACTTATCAACATTTAAATAAACATTTGAAAGTAATAATTTACAATCAAATCTAATTTTTATATTATTAGTTTGATCATAACCCATAACGAATTGGTTAAACCACTTATGTTTTAAGTTGCTCTTATTATTGAAGATGTATCAAAATACGGATTTAACGAGGTAATTATTTTAACTGAAACAATTCAGCTGGTTTGAACAGTCACATAACTTACACTCCCCGCTCTTGTGGGAAGCCTTCGAAAGTTCAAAAGAACAGGAGGTTATGTTCGTCAAAGTAAACGAACAAGGTTATGTAAAACCTTTTTTGGAATAATTGAGATATGCTGAGTAAAAATCACAAGCCTTCCAAGCAATGCTAAATGATAAAAACCAATCACAAATCAATAAATATGGCTTTTAGTGGAGGTAGATAAGCAATTAGTGACAGTTTTCTTCGCCTGTAAGACCAACACTTAGTTATTTTCTATGCAGGCAGACCACCGACTTGACGGGACTTCCGAACCTCGACAGTGGCTGAACGATCTATTGTTCCATATCCCGGAGTCAAACCCGGACCAACTGTGTGATGAACCAGAACTCTACCACTGAGTTAAGGTTGATGATGAGAAATTCATCAATAAAATAATAATTTCTCATCAGTAATAGTGAGAAACTAATGATAACAAATTACTATTTAATTTAACTGTCAGTGTAAGTAACTCATTCATTTTTAGGGGTTTTTATTTGTTGTTTTGTCATTTAAGTAAAAAATATGTGTAACAATAGCCAATTAAATCCTATAAACTGTGCAAGCGCTTCTGTATTGTGCGAAACACATTGTGTTGCCAAACCCTCGAGGCCTAAACACTGTTTTACAATGTCTTTATGGCTACGATTACATTGGGTTTCTCCCCCATTGTTATTGAAGTTATTGCAACAGTTATTACTATTCAATGCTCTCTGACCAGTTGCGTTTCAGAACGAACTGAAATCACTTTATTTCCATAAACCTGCGTTTTGTGTCGAAAATTGTAATTACCCTTGTAAGCCATGTTGGTTTAGAAATGTAGATAATTAAAATTATTGTTCCGTATCATAGCTGCTTACAAGCATAATGCTTTCTATTAATCAAATTTGTGATACACATTAAGATAACAATTTTTGTTACAATTGTTTGAGTCAGACATAAACTGCTGATATATTACGTTATTACTTATTCAATACCAGTACGTAGTAAAATTGAACATTTTTTTGTTTACTTTTACACTACGCAGTAGTCTTAATGCTTCCTCTGCCCTCTGCGATTTTTTGTAAATGTATAAAGATAACTATAGCTTCTGTATGGAAGTTCGTCTATAAAATCACTTATTTATTAACATCAATAATTATATTTACAACAAAATAATTTGTTTGAGATTAGTTTATAATCAGGGTTAATACAAGTGGATGGAACTGTTTTGATTGCTAACAAGGTATTTTACATTAAATATTGGTTATCACCTTAACAAGATGTAAAATTTTATAAGAAAATAAAAATACATTTTATGTTTCAAAACTTAAGGTTCACATACATTTACCAAGAAAACTTAAATTAAGGTGATAAATTGCATTGGCATTTTCAATTAAAATATCAATTCCTACAAAAATTTTAATGGATTGAATTAATTTGTTTTACTTGTTGTTGTTACTGGTGGATAAGGAGACCCCGGCCGAACCGCAAGAACCCCGGTCATTTTGGGCAAGAACCAGGGAGGACGGGATATTAAAGGAAGAAAAACGGTGAGAAAATGGACATCAAACGGCTCAGTGACCACTCAGAGGGAAAACTCCCTTGCTCCTGTTACAACTGACTTACAGGCTCAAACAGGCGGACCACTCTGCCCTCTAAATGGCCAACCAACCAACTGCATGTTTATTCATGATCCTCAGCTAGGGGTTCGATGACATCCAAATTACATCAATCCTCCGCTGTCTAGAACATGAATGTAGATCATGAAGGAAGAGATATTGTCATAGTAGACATCCAAAAGACTTGCCACATGTTATGTTAACTTTGTTTGCTGCTCCCAATGTCGACTTCGCAACTAGTATAAATCAGTCTATCCGGGGATTTGTTTCACTTATGGGCACTGAAGATTATTCGGATAAAATAACATTTATCTCCGAATATAAGAAAGTCAATGAATAAATATAAAATATTAAGTAGTTATTAATGATGGATCAATTCATTAGTGTTTAATAGCCTAATTCAAGAGGAAACCTGATGAGATAATATTAATAATTAATTAATCTAACAATGCTTACACATGCTTTTTATATTTCAAAGCTTATTCAATAGATTTTTCCCTCGCTCCATGAACAATGTGCGGAATAGTGAGATTCATAAAGATTGTCCAATAGAATGGATTTGCTTATCGACTTTGAAGGAAACGAGAAATTGTTTGAACCAAAAAGCACAATCACGGACATTGTTTTATAAATAATTCCAAAAACCCGAAAAGAACAGTAAATTGATAAATAATAGAAAACAATCAATAGTGTATAGCCGAAAGGTAAAACAACCCCAAAGCCTTTAAAAGTTCATATGAATGAAACTGGTTATGTAAAACCTTGCGTCTATATTGGAAGAATTGAGGTATATTGAGTAAAAATCACAAGCCTTCCACGTATTTCTGAATGATCAACAACCAATCTCAAATAAGTAGTGTGGTTTTGCCGGTGCTGGGACAAGTCAAGGTCATGCGGTTCGAACTGGCAGGTGTGGGTAGTAATTGGGGGGTGGGGGTGACAGTGATGGATGGGTTTGGGAAGTGGGTCAAGGTCATTCGGAGGGAGTTTAAAAAAGTGGGAGCCGCAGGGGCTCGGTAAGGAGGGGGGGTGGGGCGGCGCCGGGCCGCGGGAGGTTTTCGTTTATTTTTAAAATTAAATTAAAATAATAGTTGCATGATAGGAGAGCTCCTAGGTGTTTACAGTGCGAGTCGATATAGTAGAATGAGACATGTGTCCAAGGAAGAACGATCATATAAACCCGGTAATATAGTGAATAAGAATAATTGGACAGCGTCGTCAATAGGTGTAACAAGATTGAAATGTGATACTGCAGCATGTCAGTTAAGACAGCGTGCAAAACAGTATCAGTACAGTATGCAGTGTTGCACAGGCCAGGTTTTGCAAAGTACAACGGGTGAAAACTGTAGTATTTCTTAAGCTTAGCCAATGTAGTACGCGGTTTAGAAACTGTGGAGTTAGATTGTTTCTGTAAAATATGTTTTGTGCGTAAAAGTTTTAGTTGTAAAGAGTGCGAAGCCATGATAATACACGGAGGGGAGATGTGTACTCTCCGACAATCGGCGAGTATATGACCGGCGCCCGCGAGTGTGTCTGAATATATAGAGGACTAATTAGCATAATAAGTGCAAACATATGTTAGAGTAAAAAAGCGTAAGTAAAAAAAAAGTGTTAGACTAGGTGTTAGAGACTTGCGGATAGTTGTTCACTGTTGCCCTATCGCCACTATAATGACGCGCGCGCGGTACCGATGCCCGTTTTATGGGGGGTTGTGTGGCCCCCCCCCCAAACCCCTCCCCCTGAGAGGATGACATAAAAGAACAGAACTTCGGAGAGCTCAGTTATTTGTCGGGCGGCGCCGCGAAAGGTTGTAGCAGGGGGAAACATATAGGCAAAGAAAAGTACTGGTAGCCGCAGAAGTTAATTAATTATTCAGGTGCAGGATTGCAAGTAATGTTCCGTGCACGAATAAGTAGGAATAGAATTGTTAATTGTACAGTAAATCTTGTACTGTAGCAATAACTATAAAATTAGACGGTTGTAAAGTGTATGACCTGCTAATGTGCAAGAAATATCCCGTGCACGACTAAGTGGGATCACAATTGCCAATTGGACAGGTAAATCTTGTTTTGTAGCAACAAGTATAATAGTAGACGTTGTAAGGTGTATCACCTGCAGGTGTGCAGGAAATGTCCCGTGCATAAATATAGAGACTAATTAGCATATTAAGTGCAACACATTTTAGAGTAACAAGCGTTAGTTGTAAAAGCGCCAGAGACTTACGGATAGTTCCTCACCCGACCGATTCCGCCACCGAAATGGCGCGCGCGCGGCAGTCACCCCCCTTTTTATGCGATCGATGAGTCACGTGCGACGCCCCTCCAACCCCCTCCCCGAGGAAAACGCATAAAAGAGCGAGGTTCGGGAGAGCTCGGTTATTTGTCAGTCGGCTGCGGCTACGGTCACAAGAGTCAGAGGAAGAGACGGATAGTTTAAAAAAGTACTGGTGATCGCGGAAGTTAATTAATTATTCAGTTGTAGGATTGCAAGTATTGCTCTGTGGATAATCAAGTGGGGGGACCACAACTGTGATTGAACAGGTAACCATTGTAGTATAGGCAATAATTTTAATATTAAACGGTTGTAAAGTGTATAAGCTGCAGGTGTGCAAGAAATGTCTCTCGTACTGTAGCAATAATTATAATAGTAGACGGTCAGCAAGGTGTATTACCTGCAGGTGTGCAAGAAATGTCTTGTGTAATGTAGCAATAAGTATATGATTGTAAGGTGTATTACCTGCAGACGTGCAGGAAACATAGCGTGCACTATTGCACAGGTAAATCCCGTAGTGTAGCACTAATTATATTAATATGACCGAGAAGTAGCGGTTAGAGTTTAAGTGTTGTTAAAGTAAGAGAGTAATTTGCATATTAAGGAGGAAACCGGTGTGTAAGAATGAACCTGCAATTAATCAGTGTCAGTTTCCTGCACACGATGTTAATTAGCATATTTTAGTTAAAAAAAAAAACTCGACACGAAAATAAAATTAAGATATATAAAATAACTGATGTAGTGTTAAGAAATAGTGTAAAAATAATAAAAATGTTAAAATAAATAGTGTGTTAAAGTACTATGTGGTATGAACTCACGGATTGGTTGTTTACCGTTGGGGTGTCAGCTCCCTATATGGGATGCGCGCGAGCTTCCTGTCGTTTATATACATGCGGATGGTTACTCATGCATGACCCCCCCCCCCCCCGACCGGACCGGAAACCGGAAGCCCCCCCCCCCGCCCCCGCCCCCGCCCCCGCCCCCTCCCACAGGCTGCGTGTACCGGCGATTAATTTCCGTTGGAACTATAATTAAGCGGCGGAAGAGGGCAGATAACAAACTGCGATAGTTATGCTGTCACGCACGCGACGGGGAAAGCTGCGCATGTAGCTGTCAGCGGATGTACTTGTCAGCGGATGTAATTAGATGTTATCTAATGCTAATTAAGAGGCACAAGGCTCCACCTGCGTTAGGGGCGACCCACATGTAACAAAGTACATCCGTTGGGGATTTTCCACTGACCTTACTGGAAAGTTCCGCGCCCCTCAAACCCCTCCAGGCCCCCACCACTTTGTGAGCCGAGAACCTCTTTGGCGACTATTGCTGAGTTAGTTCGGAACAATTCGTCGGACGCGATGGTTGTTCCGAACTCAGAGGGCAACTCAAATGTATAAGCGGCCGATATATATTTGAGTTACTCTTGTTGTTAGGCTATTATTATTTAATATTAGTTGTGTGTGTGTGTGTGTGTGTCTATGGTTTTATGTAAAGTGTTATTTGGTTTTAGTCTTAAGATGTGTTAGTTTTAAGGTTTAACTTGCGCATTGCGATGTTAGCATTAAGGTGTGTTATGGTATTATTTATGTTTAAAAAATGTGTTTTTAATTTTAAGTATTGGTTTATGCTGTGTGTGTGTGTGTGTGTGTGTGTGTGTGTGTGTGTGTGTGTGTGTGTGTGTGTGTGTGTGTGTGTGTATCTATGTCTGTGTTTGTTTATCTGTGTACTAATAATTTTTTACATTTCACAGCTAGCTGTTAGGATGGGTAGATTAAATTTAAATTTAAATGTAACTTTAAGAAGTTCGATTGAACTTCATTAAATATGGCATGCGCGTTGTGCCGTAGGTAGCGCATATTTCTATTGTTTTTGATTTTTGTTTTTTAATTTTGGTCAGGCAAAAATATGTTTGGGCGGGTTTAGATTTAAGGGTGGGAGGTTAGAGTTGCGTCTTGCACTAGCTGTTCCAGTGTCCCTAACTACCACATGGTCAAGCCCAGTGCCAAATGGCCCGAGACTGGCCGCCCGTATCACAGCTCACCAAACTGGATCGCCAAAGTGCGTGCGGGCAAAAAAAATTGGGATCCCTCGCAAGACGTAACTTTTTGGGTTGGGATTGGGAGTGTTTGAGGAACACAGGGTGGTGGAGACGGTCCTGGCCGCCTCCATCACCTTGGATCATTATTATTTTTTGGTGACCTTGACCTCAATCCACTCATGCATAACCCCCCCCCCTTCCGACGTCACAACGTCTTGACCTTGACCTTGAACTTGACGAGCCCCCCCCCCCCCCCCGCCAGCCAAGTGCTAACAAATTTACTTATAACTTGAGAACGGTTTGCCAGAATAGGGCAAGCGATACATCATTGGAAAGCTCTAATTAGGAGTAATATTGTAGTAAAGACGGAATTAAATTATTTTCTTTTAATAAAACTTTATTATTAAAAGAAACCCCCACTCATTGACTTGCCTATATAAGAGTGTCGTGGTGAAATGAAAGATTAGTAAACATAGCATCTCCAATTTTAGTTGATGATAGACCCACCTTTGGTGTATATTGGCGTAACAGTGATCTGTTATGGCTATGGGTGGAGGCATATGTGGAGTATTTGCAATTGGAAGAAAATATAGGCTTTAATCATTACTTTTCAGCTTTAGTCTTAACCTACTATTTTTAACATCTCACTAAAAATCTTACCGTTCCCCCTCCCCACTACAACTGGGAGGTTATAAAAAGGGAGCAGTAGAGAATCTTTTCATTTCGCTGCTAAATTTCAAAGAGTAAACATCAACAAGATGCATCAATGTGAAATTTGCTTAGAAACCTTTCATGATAATATTCTACTAGAAATACACAAAGAGTTATTCCATAATAATAATGAAGATGTAACAGAAACCGAATATGAAGATTTAAAACTATATGGAGAAGAACAACAAGAAGAACAACAAGAAGAATCATTAGCAGGACCCTCGAATGCTATACCAAGTTTAAAAGTATATGCTTTAGAAGGTAAAGTAGTAATGCACCACAAAATTCAAAATGAAAAATTGAAATTGGAGCAGTTTTTTAAGGAAGTGCGTACAATTGCAAGGAGAACACTCACAGAAGAATTAAGAAGACTAAACTTCATTAAATTTAGCATATTACTACATGCTATGTTTATTAATGTAGAAGGAGAAATGTCACCAAGAGGATTCATAACAAAAAACCAGACCATCATGGCAAGTTCAGATATTAATTCAATAGTTGAAGATTGTTTAGAAGAGATATTAACAAAAATTCAAGAACATGAAGGCAGAGGATCTGGTTGGAGTTTGGTTAGTATTGAGGGTATGGATATCAGAGTTCATAAACACGGCTACGGATTAAGGGGTAGCAGTTATATTCCGCTCCCAAAGAAAATTTCAGACACCAAATCGTGCATAAATGTTCAAAATGAAGATATGGAATGTTTTAGATATGCAATGACGGCAAAATTTGTACCACCTCACCATGCGGATAGACCCAGTCAAGAATATGAAACACACAGATATAAATATAATTTCAAAGGATTGACTTACCCAGTGGCTTTAAAGGACATCTCAAAGTTTGAAAAACAAAACCCTGGAACATCTGTCAATGTTTTCGGTTTGGACAGTTCAAATAAAGTGTTTCCATTGCGTGTGGTAAAGAATGAATTACCGGATCATAGGGACTTGCTATTACTTACAAGAGGTGATGTTTCACACTATGTATGGATCAAAAAGTTTGAAACTCTTGTTAATAACCAACTGTGTAAAACTAGACATAAGAAGATAATTTGCAAACGATGTTTCAATTTTCAACAAGAAAGAAGAAATGGAAAAGAATGGTTACAAGAGCATAAAAAACTATGTAACAACAACTATGAAGCAAAAATAATGTTACCATCACCAGATAAGGCCGAGCTAAAATTTGAGAAGATATCTCATCAGTACCGCATTCCCATTGTTGTTTATGCGGATTTTGAATCTACACTTGTTCCTATTGAAAATAATGATGATGAAGCCAAGAAAAGTGTTAAGTACCAAATGCATGATCCAAACAGTTTTTGTTTATTAATTAAATCTACACTGTCAGAAGATCATTTAAATAAATATGATCTAACTTCAAAACCTGTCATATATCGCGGTGAAAATGCTTCTAAAATTTTCCTTGACCACTTATATTCGATAGCAGAAAATGTACAAAAATTGTATAGTGATATTGTACCAATGATACCGATGGATGAAGAAGAAGAGATTCAGTATGAAAATTCGACCCATTGTTATTTATGTAAAAATGAATATACTTTGGAAAATCACAAGGTACGTGATCATGACCATCTAACAGGTTATTATAGAGGTGCCGCATGTAACAGATGTAATATTAACTATCAAATTCGCAACTTTATACCTGTAATTTTGCATAACCTTAGTGGTTATGATGCACATTTTATTATACCGGAATTGGGACGAGATGATGGAAAAATCGATGTGATAGCGGAAACTACTGAAAAGTTTATTAGTTTTAGTAAAACAATTGGAAATATGAAGTTACGTTTTCTAGACTCTTACCGTTTTATGCCATCTAGCTTGAGTAAACTTACTGAAAACTTAAAGAAAGAAAATTTAATAGAAACAATGAAGATTGTAAGTAAAGATAAATTGGATTTGGTTCTCCGCAAAGGTGTTTTTCCCTATGATTACATCGATTGTTTGGAAAAATTTGAAGAAACATCACTTCCGCCAAGAGAAGCCTTCAAGAGTAAGTTGTATGAAGAGGACATCAGTGAAGAGGACTATCAACACGCTTGTAAAGTATGGAATGAACTAGGAATGACAACATTGGGAGAATATTCCGACTTTTATGTTAAATTAGATGTGACTTTACTTTGTGACATAATGGAAGAATTTAGAGATACCTGTTTTGAAGCATATGGATTGGACCCACTTCATTCTTATACATCACCTGGACTAGCATGGCAAGCTATGCTGAAAGAAACAAAGTGTAGGCTTGAACTTATTACAGATATTGATATGGTTTTGATGATAGAGTCAGGTGTTCGTGGAGGATTGACACAAAGTGTAACTAGACATGTAAAAGCCAATAACAAATATCTCCCAAACTTTGATGCGTCACAACCAACAACATTCTTAGGTTATTTTGACGCAAATAACCTATATGGATGGGCTATGTCAAATCCTCTTCCATATGGTAATTTTAAGTGGGCGAACCCAGATTCGATAGGCAATATAATGGACATACCCAAAGATGGAGACATTGGTTACATTTTGGATGTGGACTTTGAATATCCTGAACAACTGCATGACCACCACTACGATTTACCACTATTGCCAAAGACGGAAATATCACCAACTGGTAGATGGCCCAAATTAATGATGACGTTAACCAACAAGTCAAGATATGTAGCTCATTATTGGACAATACAGCAAGCAATAGAACTGGGATTGAAAATAACAAGAATCAATAGAGCAATACAATTTAATCAATCTTGTTGGTTAAAACCATACATCGACAACAACACAAGAAGAAGGACTGCAGCAACATCCGCTTTTCAAAAGGACTTTTTCAAATTAATGAATAATTCAATATTTGGCAAAACGTTGGAAAACAAAAGAAAACATAAAGATGTAAAATTAGTTAGCAATCCGGCAAAATTGCAAAAATTAGTACAAAAACCAAACTTTGGAACGAGTATAATTATTAACGAGAATCTTGTAGCTGTTACCATGAACAAAATCTCAATAACAATGGATCGTCCTCTATATGTGGGAATGTCTATTTTGGATATTTCTAAAACCCACATGTATGACTTTCACTACAACAAGATGGTGAAGTTTTATGGAAGAGAAAACATCGGGATAGCATATATGGATACAGATGCTTTCATTTATTGGATAAGAACAGAAGACATGTATGAAGATCTACGTACTTTTGTATATACTACTGACTTTGACTTTTCAGATTATCCTAAAGATCATCCCAACTATGACTACAATAGAAATAAAAAGGTGTTGGGCAAGTTTAAAGACGAAACAAATGGTGTACCAATGGAAGAAGTTGTCGCTTTAATGTCCAAACTGTACTCATTCCAACTGTACATCAGTGAAAAGGATGAACATCAAGTGGTGAAGAAAGCCAAAGGCATCAAGACTTCATATCTAAAGAAGAAAGTACAGTTTGACCATTATAAGAGATGTTTATTTGAAAATGTGGAAACAACCGCAACATTCAACACCATCAGAAGCTACAACCATATACTGTATAGTGTAAAACAAACAAAGTGGGCATTAAGTTATAAGGATGATAAACGCCACATTCTTGAAAATAACATCAACACATTGCCATTCGGCCACTATTCCCTAATCCCTATTGATCAGTAAACCTTTTCTTCGTCCTTTACCTTCTTCCTTTTTCCTTTCGTAAAGAAGAGGGGACATGACAAGCCCAATGTCATGTTCCCTCTTTTTTACACCAACGTAAAATGGCCTTGACCTATATCCTAACCGTATATAAAAGAGGATAAACCATTCTAGAGATCAGTATCTTTACAAGCGATGTAAAAGACACAACTGAAGATGGAAGACTTAAAAAATAAAATTGTAAATGAACTTCATAAGCCAGCAAGAAGAAAATTCCCTAGAAGAAGTACAGTTATAAAAGGAATGAATGATCTTTTCCAAGCCGATCTCATTGAAATGATACCACATAGTAAGTTGAATAAAGGATTCAAATACATTTTAGCGATTATAGACTGTTTTACTAAAGTGGCTGATGCCTTACCGCTAAAGGACAAGACTGGTAAAAGTGTTACGAAAGCTATGGAAACGGCTATACAAAGAAATAAATTCAACATCAAACATCTACAAACTGATGATGGGAAAGAGTATTTTAACAAAGACTTTGCAGCTTTAATGAAGAAGTATAAAATAAATCATTATTCTACAAATTCTGAAGTTAAAGCTTCAATAATAGAAAGATTCAATAGAACATTAAAAGGAGCAATGTATAAAACATTTTCCAAACGAGGATCATATGTTTGGTATGATATCTTACCGCAACTTATAAAAGAATATAACAACAAGTATCATCGAACCATTGGTATGAAGCCTAATCAAGTAAATAGCAGTAATGCTAAGGTGGTATTAAAACGTATTAGGAATAATACAGCTCCTAAACGTGAAAAAATGCAGCCTAAAACATTTAAAGTTGATGATAAAGTTCGTATAAGTAAGTACAAAGGAGTATTTAGTAAAAGATATCTGCCAAACTGGACTAATGAAGTGTTTACAATCTATAAAGTGCAACCAACAATACCTGAAACTTACATCTTAAAGGACAACAAGGGTGAATTACTCGAAGGTGGATTCTACGGACATGAGTTGTTAAAATCATCAGTCGGCGATGTATATCTTGTTGAAAAAATTTTACAAAGAAAAAAGGATAAGGTTAAAGTACGTTGGTTGGGATTTGATAAAAGTGAAGACTCTTGGATCCCTACAAAAGACTTGGTGTAGCAATTTTTCAACTCATTACGTGTTTAACCTTTAGACAAGATGGAGATTGTGCAACAAAAGGATCGATTTTTTATTAATAATATTGATGAATTAACAGTTGACAACGACAAGTTAAATCATGGAAAACATGGTGAACTACTGCCAAACACAATAAGATGTTTAATAACTGGACCGTCAAATTGTGGAAAGACGAATGTGGTTTTTAACTTAATAACAAATCCTAAAGGATTACGTTTCAACAACATTTATATCTTTTCCAAATCTTTGCAACAACCCAAATACCAATTATTGGATAAGGTACTCGCAAGTGTGCCTGAAGTTAATTTCTACAAGTTTAATGCTAGTGAAACTATAATGGAGCCAAACGAGGCTAAACCATTTTCTATATTTATATTCGATGATGTATCTTGTGAAAATCATGACACTATTAGAAGTTATTTTGCCATGGGGAGACATTATAATATTGATAGCATTTATATTGGCCAAACTTACAGCAAAATTCCAAAACAACTAATAAGAGATAATGCAAATCTACTTATTATCTTCAAGCAGGATGAAACAAATTTAAAGCACATATATAATGATCATGTAAATGCAGACATGTCATTTGATAAATTTAAAGAAATGTGTGGCAAAGCATGGGCTGAAAAATATGGATTTCTTGTTATTATGAAAGAAGAAGCTATAAAAAATGGAAGATATCGTATAGGATTGGATAAATTTGTATTAATCCATTGAACGATTAATGATACGTTTAGTAATAGATTGGACCTCGCAGCGTAAACATGGTGAACCAAGAAAAACTATTAAAAGAAATAAAATCACTGAGTGACTCGATTAGACTTAAAAATCGAGCATTAAGAATGGGTTTGAATGAAAGAGAAGAATTCCTGGAGACTACATTTAAGCCTATTACAGAACCTTTAAAACAGATAACAGAAACTATTGGTAAACCTCATTATGAAGGAGATGTTTTGCTACCTGTTTCCAAATTTGAAGTAAAGAGTTTAAAAAAGGAAGAAGATGATGATTCTTACACAAGTGATAGTGAAGTTTCTCAAAAAGAAGAAGAAACAAGAGAAGAAGAACCAGAAATAAATGTTCAAAAAGAAGAAGAACAAGAACAACATATACCTGAAGCAGAACAATCAATTCCAAATCTAACAAAATTAAGTAGTGATATATTGCAACAAGGACCTCTTGGAAGAAAGTATATCATGAAGATGTTACATGAAATAAAAGCAAACCCAAAACTACACAAGTCACATGTATATGGAGCGAGAATTGATGGAAATGAATTAAAAATAGGAGATTCAAAAGTACATTTGACTGAAGATGATGACATTGTTATTGGTGAGCATAAATATAAAGGAACAAAAGGATTATTTGAACTGATTTTTAAAAATATACCTATAAAATATACGGTACAAGATTTAAATACTTTTAAAGAAATTTTGCAAAATACTAATGCTCATAAGAAGAATTACTCCAAAGATTCAATGATAAATAGAACACGCGCAACTAAATATACAGTTGTAATAAAAAGATTGTTTCCGCTGAGAAAACTACCAACATTACGAACTGCGCCCGCTTTGAAGAAACCGCTAAAGAGGAAGTCTTTATCACTTATGGACTTATCACTTATGGATGAATATGGTAAAAAGAAAAAAGGAGAAACTTCGACGTCTGGTAAAGGTTTAATGAAAAACCTATATAATACAAATGTGATTTACTATAATGATATAAATAAATTGGTTGATAGAATGAGACTATTACATGAAGCCATGGAAGCTGGTCATACAGGCTTAAATAATGAATGGGTGGCTTTAGTTGACGAACTTCGAAATCGTGGAATAGTTGTATAAATCATCACGGATATATAAGAGAGCTGTGAGCATACAGTGGATCAGTTCAATCATGAGCGTCGACAAGTTTGGACGGTACTCCGGGCTAGGAGTACAAGGAGGAGAAAACAGAAAAAGAAGTGGATTGCCGCAAACACCTGAAGGTGACTATGATATGAGTAACAAACGTTTAAAATTTGTTAAAGACCCAGAAGAAGATACTGATGGAGCAAATTTAAAAACAGTAAAAGAAGCAACTTCAACATCATTGAAATTAAACAAGAATACTTACGATGTTAAATCACATAGAATAATTCATGTTGGTAAACCAACTGACAGTTCTGATGCAATTAATAAAGAGTATTTATCATCTGAACTTTCAAATACTTTAAAATTACAATGGGGTAATAATTTAAAAGATGGACAGACATATGATGCTGGAAATCATAGAATAACCAACGTGGCAAATCCAAAAAATGATAAAGATTCAGTTAATAAAGAATATTTACATTCTATAATACCGGAAAAGACTCAACGCGGATTTTCTTTTTATAAATTTATAATAAATGACATTGGATACCCAAAGGAAGATGGGGATGCTGTAAACCTGAAATACATCAAGGACAACTGTATTTTACAAGATGGTGATGAAATCGATTGTCATGGGAAAGTGTTGTCAAATGTAAAGTTCGCTTCTCAACCAAAAGACGCTGTTACTATGGAACAGTTATCTAAAGAATTAAAAAGGGGAACATCGAATTTTGTAAAACATGAAGATGCCGTGCTAAAGCGAGGAGATACATTTATACATGGAAATGAAAAGTTTGATTTAATGCAAGGAAATAATGATGAATGGGATGCAGGACATAAAACAATAACAAATGGAAGATTTGGTATAAAAGATACAGATGTACCTCTAATGGTGCAAACATTAATTGCGAGTGGTGGTACATTAGGTACATACAATGGTCGTAATAGAAGAATAAAAGATATTTATCCTGGTTATGAAGATGATGATTGTGTTACATTGAGACAAACAATAACTTGGGATAAACACTTTGGGACCAAATATGATGCAAAGATGAAGAAAATAATTAATATTTTACCAGGAGAAGATTTAAATGATGCTGCTACTATTGGACAAGTCATAACAACGTCGAAAAGTGATTCGACTGCTTACACGTGTAATGATAAACGTATTATGCAGTTACACGATCCCCAACATCCAAAAGATGCTGTAACTTTAGACTGTTTAATAAGAATAGTGGGCAATTTACTTATCGATACCCACAATCATATAGCTAGTACAACGAGTCATGTGATGATTCAACCCGATGAACGAGAAGCTTGGATTAAAAATAGAATTATAAATCAGTATATAATTAATTTGAATAATTAAGTATTTAAATATAAAAATTGTGCATGTGTTATTCATTTATGTAAAGCAGCTCGTGGAGTAAACACGCTGGTTATATAAGACGACATAATGAAGACCGCAATGCTCAGTCGTCGTCAAGACAGCGGCAAGAAAGGACGTGGTATAACATCAGCTGCGTTATCCCTGCTAAGACGGATTCCTGTTGGTGCTGTTCTAAATCGAGCAATAGACGCTTTACCATACGAATTTCATCTGCCCGGAGGCTATCAATATTGTGGACCCGGAACTAAGTTGGCAAAACGTTTAGCAAGAGGAGATCCTGGAATTAATAAATTAGATCAAGCTTGCAAAGAACACGATATAGCGTATTCCAAGTTTGCAGATTCAACAAATAGATCAATAGCGGATAGAGCGCTAGCGGAAAAAGCTTGGCAAAGGGTTAAATCAAGTGACGCCAGTATTGCGGAAAAAGCAGCAGCTTGGGCAGTGACAACAGCCATGAAGACGAAAGCTAAGTTTGGTGGTGGAAGACGACGCGGGAGAAAACCTAGTAAAAAAGAAGCTGCAAAAAGAGGCGGGAACATCAAAAGAAGACGTCGCACTAACCCTAAAAGGAAAGTCAAGAAAACATCCATATGGTCAATGGTAAAAAACGGATCGGGTCTTTACTTAAGACCGTACCGTGTGTATTAAATGAGAAGAATAAATTGATAATTCCAAATGAAGCATTAACAAACTATCAACTGTCAAAATATGTGAAATGTTTAAGAATACCATTCTTCAGAGGAGTTTTTATGAAAGATACATTACCAAATAGAGTGTGGAAAAATGAAACTGGAATAGTAAACTTAGACTCTAATTATGGACCAGGTACTCATTGGGTATGTTATAAAAAACTTGGAGAAAATGTTTACTACTTTGATAGTTTTGGAAATTTACCGCCACCAAAAGAACTTCAACATTATTTTCGGGACTCCAAGAATATATTCTACAACTACAAAAGAGAACAACCTAGCAATACAGAAATATGCGGACATTTATGTTTAGAGTTCCTAGCGAAGAGCGTCAGTCAGCTTTAAGATGTCATCGTATACAGTGTCGCTGAGCGGAAATTCGTCAACATTGAAAAGTACACTTTTCCCAGCGTTACGTTTATCTACGGACAAACTATGGGAAGCAGCATTATTGGATTTGACTACATACAATTCAATTCCCAATGTTACAGAAGGGAAAAATAATTTACTACATTATTATGAGAGTAAAGATGAAAAAGGAAATTATTCACAATTGAAAATAATTCCATTATCTACAGGAGCATATGAAATAGACGATATAAACCAAGTATTACAAAAAAAGCTTGGAGAAGAAAATATTTCTATAAAAGGTAATAATAATACATTAAAAGCAGAAATAACTTCAAAGTATTATATAGATTTTAGCTTAGACCACTCAATCGGCAATTTGCTCGGATTTTCAAAGAAGAAAGGAATTTTAGCTCCTGGAAATGATTATACTGGCGATACAACAGTAACAATATTAAAGGTGAACAGTATTGATGTAACGTGTAATATTATACACGGATCATATAGAGATGGAGTAAATCAACACATATTACATACATTTTACCCCACAGTAGCTCCTGGTTTTAAAATAGTTGAGAAGCCACAAAACCTGATATACCTACCGTTAAACACCAGTTTCATTTCAGACATCGTACTGAACATATTGGATCAAGACGGCATTAGTGTTGACTTTAGAGGAGAAACAATAACTATACGGTTACATATCAGAGCAGCAACATAAAGTCAACATGGGATTATCATTTAAACCACAACGGAAGAGTCGGGAGCTCAGTAGCTCCTCAACATTCGACGAGTTAACACCGGACAACATACGCTTCCTACAAAAGATCGGACTAAAACTTGCCAACCATGGATATACTGGATATAGCGCAAGGACCGACATTCGACGAAACCCTATGGGAGAAGGAATATCACACTCACAACCCTTACACTTCATCAAAATTAAATAATAATGATGAAATAAGGATTCCCATTCAACAACAAGATATCTACACATTACCATGTGAAAGTTATTTATATATCGAAGGAAGAGTAACAACATTGGATGGAAAATCTGGTTCAACTGTTCCTTTTATAAATAACCCTATGGCATATCTGTTTGATGAAATTAGATATGAGATATCTGGAGTAACAGTTGATTCAACAAAAAAAGTTGGTATATCAACAACTTTGAAAGGATTGACTTCAATAACACCCCATGAAAAGAATTCTTTAATCTCGGCTGGATGGGTGACTCCTGATAAAGACACTATTACTCCTAATTCAAAAGGTTACTTTGATTTTAATGTGCCTTTACGATTGCTTTTGGGATTCGCAGAAGATTACAAGAGAATAATAATAAATGTAAAGCAAGAACTGGTACTGCTCAGATCTTCAACGAATAAGGATGTAATACAAGCGCCAAGTGGAACAAAAGATGCCGATTTGGAATGGCAACTTCAATTGGATAAAGTTGTATGGAGAGTACCACATGTCAGATTGGCGGATGAACATCGAGTATTATTATTGAAAAAATTAAAATCTGACCGTGATATTGTAATACCATTTAGAAGTTGGGAATTTCATGAATACCCCATATTGCCTCAAACAGAAAGACAAACATGGACTGTTAAAACCTCTACTTATTTAGAACGAGCAAGGTACATAATAGTCGGTTTTCAGACTAAACGAAAAGATGTTATAACTGCGCACGCTGGTCAATTTGACCATTGCAAGATAAAGAATTGCAAAGTTTTTCTAAACTCTCAGTTCTTTCCATATGACAGTTTAAATGTTTCATTTGACAAGAAACGTTATTCCATTCTATATGACATGTATGCAAGGTTTCAATCGTCATATTATGGTAAGACAAATACACCACTACTATCACCAGAACAATTTTATTCAAAAGCTCCAATTGTTGTAATCGATTGTTCAAAACAAAATGAATCTGTGAAATCTTCAAGTGTAGATATAAAAATTGAAATGGAATTTGAAGATAAAATACCAGATGGAACTTCAGCATACTGTTTAATTCTACATGACAAAATAGTTACTTACACACCGCTGACAGGAATTGTGAAGAATGTACTTTAAAAAAGATTAATACAACATCTGCACGATTTGTAAGGTTTTTACAAAAGATCAACAATATCTAGGTCATCTGCGAGTATAAAAGCGAGAAAGAAGAGCTGGAAATTCATTTCATCTTTGATTGTCGTATGGGTAACATCGTCCGCAAGATGAGTTCTGCTACATCAAGTGCTAATGAAGAAACTACACCTCTTATGGCTGACAATAGTTTGGATATAGAAAGACAAGTTGAACAGGAAATGGAAGAGTTCCTCAAGTTTAAACATAAGAAGACAGACGAAGAGGAAGTTGAAAAAGAAACGAAGAAAAGGAAAATTGAAGATAACATTTCTACCAACATCTTAATGGAGGTATTTCTTAGAATATTTTATCCTATTTCTTCTTGTATGACAAAGACTGTGTCTGCTGGAGTAATGAAATCATTGGATTACTCTCCAACTGTTATTTTGAATCACGGATCTAAAATGGTAACCTTCACTGAATCTTCTTGGGAATCTTTTATGAAACATATACATCTTTTGGAATGCTATTTGAGTAACAATACGTTTGGAAGAAAAACAAAACTAGGTTTGTTCGAATCAAATATTGAAATCGATATTGTTAAACAACGTGGTCAACAACTAGTTCGATTTAGAGATTTAACTAAATATAATATAAAAATACATTTGACAAAAGAAGAGTTTTACGCTTTAACTTGTGCTACTGGTCCTATAAAAAGATATTTAAAACAGCTAATATTCTCAAGTACAATTATCAAAGATTATTTAACTGATGCATTGGATAGACAACCATATGTTCCAATCCTATACGGTCCAGTAGATACTTCAATCTTCAATAGGATCCCGCATGAAGTAGAGATGTGGAGACAGTTACACCACAATCAAACCAACTTTAATTTAGATGAAGAAAAAAAGCAAGAAAACAAGGAAAACGAATCACGTTTCAACAATCAACAATCAACAACAAATTAAACAGACAAAGAATATTTTAAGTAAGAAGAAGAAGAATGTTGGAGTATAAAAGGCTGTCAATCCGCATTGACATACCAGTTGTCTACTGAACGTCATCATGGATAAACGAGTTTCATTCTCTAAGAAGACGGAAATAATGGAAGTAAAGCGAGGTATCATAGAGTTTCAGGCATTCCGTGGTAATGATGGAAATTTTATAATTAAAGAGTTAGTGGTACTAGATATGATAACATCTGTTGTTTATCATTTTTTATTCATGCCTCCTTTGCCGTTCAACAGATTAACAACCAAAGCTAAAGTAACAAACAAATGGTTGATGAAACATTTTCATAATCTAACATGGGATGAAGGTTTTATAACCTACAATATGATGCCACACATTATGAATCATTTCTGCAAAGAGTTCAAAACTATTTTTACAAGAGGATTGGAAAAAGCAAATTGGATACAAGCATATACAAACCATGAAGTGATAAATGTGCAAATGGAGAAAGATTTTTATTGCTACTTTGCTAACATCTGTATTGCATCTAAAAACTTTAAACATCGGCAGTCTCAATGTGCTTTAAAGAACGCATATCGTTTGAATGTCTATCTCCAGCAAAGTGGTGGGGGAAGCGATGGGTATAAAAGCGAGAGCGGCACTATGACAATGCATGAGTATTACTCTAACCTCCGAGGAGTCAACACCTCTGACGCGCAAGCACAAGAAGAAGAAGACGAACAATAGTAAGAAAAAATAATGGCATCGCAAACTTTTCTACAGTCGCTTGTTGATCAATTCAACAAACATTCTAAATCTACAATACTACCGACTAAGAAATGTTCAGAATTGAAAGAAGAAAAACATTACATTATTCACACTATTAAGAAGATGGAAACATCAGTTGGAGACGCCATCAATTGCACATTGAGTGAAGCACCCTACACACCTGGTGATGAACCGAAATTTCAAGTATTTCTTCCCAAACGCTTCGTTCAACTGCTGCAGAATGAAGATTTACGACTGATTCACCCCGGCGCACTCTATTTGGCATCCCACGGTCCTAGTGGAACCAACTCTACTGAACTTACACTTCATGTTATGCCTACTAGCAACTAGTCTGTAGTTTATATATACTGTTGTACATGTGTGTAACTGATTTTAAATAAATAAAAAATAAAAATGAAAAAAAAATAATAAGAAAAGGCAACATATCGATAGTGTTTCTGCACTATCGATATGTTGCTTTTTTTTAAAAACACGTTTGGATGACCTTGACCTAGTTTCGAGGGTATATAAAGGCCGTAATTTTCTTGAGGATCTCATCAGTCTACGACTACTTTTCGTGCTGTACACATCTCTGTTGGCTCTCCAGTTATTACGAATAACAACATGTCTCTTAAGGTTAAGTGTGCATCATATGATACCACCACCATTACAACTTTTGAAGAACTCGACGATTTTATTAATGAACTGCGAGTGTTACTTGCCGGTGGTTATCGTTTAAATATTGATGTTTACGCTAACAACATGAGGATGTTTCCTAAACAGAAGTTCTGCAACGAAGAAGTATTCGTTTCCACACAACCTTCAACTACAACACCATCTACTCAAAGTAATGTTAAGTTCCAGAAATATTACTAATATTAAATAATATCAAGTGGTCGCTGTAGCATCTATAAAAGGAACGTGTAACCTAACAGAATCATCATTTGCTCTCCAACTGACGCAGCGAAAACAACTATTAATACCATGTTGTACAGAATGATGATTGAATTTAATGGAAAAATCTACGGAAAGGACTATCAAAGTGCAGAACAAATGACGTCCGATCTTCAAGTATTAACTAAAGAGGGATTCCAACCAAAATTAATTCTAAAATTTCCTGAAGTACATCCACTATCCACTGAAGATCTCATCGCTATGGCTAAAGAAGAAAAAGAAAAATACAAACAAGATGTAAAGAAAGAAAAAGAAGATGAAAACTCATTATCTTAAATAAATACATCTTACACTTGTAAGATGATCTTTTTTAAAACTCCATTTGGATGACCTTGAGATTACCCCCACCACTTTTCTTAATCTATAAAACACTCTATCCTACACTATACAACTTCATTTCTTGCCTAAACTTAGAAGCGCCAACATGGAAGAGAAGAAAAACGAGGACTCACCGCGCTACTGTTGTGAACAGAAATGCACCGATTTAGGAAGATGGATGGTAGACGGATTAGCCTGTACAAAGTGCGAATTCTTTGGATCCTGTTACTGCAGATGCGAAACAAAGCAACTACCACCACCAAAATTGCGAACCTTCAAGATTTATAAATCACGATACTTCCACACTTGCTGTCCCCAGAGGTGTATCAAGTTTCATCCGGAAAAACTTGTCATTTGTCGAGAGTGCAATGCATATTATAAAGACGACTTTTGTACATGCATCATAAGTGCGTGCAAGTATAGATCAGATTGGTCTTCTGAACCTGTTGCAGCTTCAAATGTATAGCTGTAGTCACTGACTGCAGCCCTTTTTTAAAACTCCATTTGATTGACCTTGAGATTACCCCCACCACTTATTTTTTACAACATATATTCTACGGATCATTCGATACGCTTCTCATTCTTATTTCATTACTTGCACTGACAACAACATGGATGATAAATTCATTTCCTTTCAACATTTAATTACCGACAGAGAAGAGATGGAAACCCTATTCCAAAACTTACTCACACTTATGGATAACCATCCTTTAAGATGGATCAACATCACAGTGCAATATGTCAATCCTACCAAAATATTTTCATCGTCATCATCTTCTTCAGGCACCTCCATGTCTTCATCGTCGCAAAGTGAAGAGGAAGAGGAACAGACAACTAATGGTGTTAAAATTATTGAATTAAACAACGAGGAACAAGAAATGCAAGCTCTGGTTAAATATAAATTTAATATTTATAGTACACCTCCTACTACCTACCCGAACGGCGTTTCGCAGCGAAATGCGCTGGCGAACGGTTCGCATGGGGGTATATCGCCTTTCCCCCACCACACCACTACCCCTCCACTTCCCCCACCACGCCACCACCCCTCCACTTCCCCCTCCACCGCCCTTGCCAGCATATAAGCGAGCCGCTGACTGACGCTCGCCATTTGTTTCCCGACTCCCGTACGATGAACAACGATCCGCAGCGAAATGCACTGGCCAACGGTTCGCATGGGGGTATATCGCCTTTCCCCCACCACACCACTACTCCACTTCCCCCACCACGCCACCACCCCTCCACTTCCCCCTCCACCGCCCTTGCCAGCATATAAGCGAGCCGCTGACTGACGCTCGCCATTTGTTTCCCGACTCCCGTACAATGAACAACTATCCGCTACCACATATGAAATCTACTTTTATAATTAGAACAAGACATGATTTAAAAGATTTAATGGAAACTTTAGAAGATATTATAGACAAATTCCACTGCATCACTATGAATTTGGAACTTGTTTACGGTTGTCCAACATGCGATAGAGTTGAGAGTGGAGATGAAGATGGTTTGCTAGGACTCACTCCTGCATCCTCCAAACCTACACCAACAGCTGACAATGACGTTTGATCGGACACACAACTGTTTTTCTTAACCCCCCACCACTTTCCAGTAAATATGTCCTGTCCTCATCTTCGTTTCTCATTTCATCGCCAACTTTCCGACCGTCAACACCGCTCCCATTTCACCAACAGAAATTAAAACAAGCACACAAACATGATGGATGATGTTTCACTTAAAACACGATTGGAAGAGGACAGACTCAAACTAGAGATCAACAGGCTGCAATTGGAAACGGAAAATCAACAAGGGATGGTCCGCCTGCTGCAACTGTTCAAATTCGTACTCTGCATGTTGTGCGTCTACCTTCTCTTCGCCACCACCTTCGGCGTCTACCACTCCCTCACCGTTGGACGATATTTCAACACCTCTCTGCACAACAACACGACTTTGATTTAATTTTAAAAATAAACGAAAACCTCCCCATTCCCACCGAGCCCCTGCGGCTCCCACTTTTTTAAAACCCCCTCCGGATGACCTTGACCCACTTCCCAAACCCATCCATCACTGTCACCCCCACCCCACACTTCCAACCCCACACCTGCCACTTCCAACCGCTGACCTTGAACTGGGCCAGGAGTGGCCAAAAGACACTACTTTCTTCATCACGACAGAATGAGGAAGACGAAACAACTACTTCAGTTAGAATAGTTGAGTTACAAGACTAAGAAGAAGAACTAAACGCTTTAATTTTTCATAAACTCAAGGTCGCCGTTATATAAGCTCCCCTCCCTAGGCGGCGCTCCTCATTCAATCGCCGACTCTCGAACGATGAACAACTGTCCGTTGGCCCGAATGAATGCTAATTTTGAAGTAAACTCAAAAGACGATCTACAAGACATTTTTAATACTTTACAAGAACTTGTAGATAAATTTACAACTATCAAAATGAATTTGGAAATAACATACGCTTGTCCTATTTGTGATAAGGTTGAAGGTTCGGACTAAGACAGTCTTTTACATTGGAATAGAAATTTACAGAAAACCAGTTGACAGTAGTACCCAACACACAGACTTATGGCAAAACCTAGGATGATATTAACTGGAGGTTGCGCTACGATGAAGTTTTTTTAGGAAAGGCGTACTGTTGATTTTCGTGAGAATTAGCATGCATTCACCCAGTATAAACTTAATTATGGAAAAAGTAAATGTTCATCAAATACAAACAGAAGCATAAAGCCAATCGCAATTTACAGAAGTTTACAAATGATTGGAAAATTTAGCTAATAATAAGTTTCAATTAATAAAAGGGTACATATTATTAAGAATATTTACATTGGTTGTTCTTCTTGTGTTTAGGCCTATTAAACGAAATTGAGATAGGAAGTCAGCATTTTATTTAAGATTCTCAGACCAAAAATAATATCATAACATAATTAGAACTGGATAAAAATGCCTTCAATTAAATTCAAATTCCAGAAGACAATGATTACAAATTATGTTAGATAAAATTATATAGAGCATCATGCTTGCTAGATTTTTATTATCATAAGGAGCTTAATGGAAGCTAAATGATCCACAACCTTTTAGACCAAAATAAACAGAATTTCTAACCTATAATTAAATGTATTGCACTTAAATGTAGGCCTAATATAATTTTTGAAACATATTATAACGTCTCAAAATTAACCAATTCTAACGATCAATATCTCAAAAGAAAGCCAAAACTTCAAGGATCATTTCATGACCAAAACATTCAAAATATCTAAAATATAAATGGAGTTTTGAATTATCGATTGCAGATAAGTCATAAAAAATTACAACTCTTGTTGCTTGAAATACAGTATCAAACTTCAATTTCGTCCGATTTTTATACTAAATGACTCATATGAAACCTTGTATTCTAGAGATGGTTCTTGGATAAAAACATTTAGTTTAACATAATTATAACTGTAAACATTTATCTTTAATTCTATTCCAAATTCTGGAAATTATGAAATTTATGTTTTTAGGTCGAGTAATATAGTAGATAAATAAATACCGATTCTAACGATCAAAATCTCAAAAGAAAGCCCATATTTCAAGGATTATTTGAAGACCAAAACATATCAAATATCTCAAATAGAAATGGAGTTATGTTGATTGAAGATAAGTCATAAAAACAAAAATAAATTATGTTGTTTGGAATGCTGTAGCGAGCTTCAATTTCGTCCAATTTCTATATTCAAAGGCTCATATGAAAGCTGGTATTCCAGAGAAGTAGTGCCAAAAGGCCGGTTCTGGGACGTGACGTCATCACGATGACGTCAGCAGTGATGACGTCATCAATGACGTCACCAATGACGTCACATGACGTCACACCTATGACGTCATGGTGACGTCATTACCGCTGACGTCATCATGATGACGTCACTGACGTTAATTAGGTCAAGGTCACGCAAGAGTACAAAACATTTTTTTTCACTTTTGCGATTCCTTCGAGTACGGCGGAAAATTGAAATTTCTTGAGGAATCACAAAAGTGCAAAAAATATTTTTGTTATTCCCTAGTGATTAGACTCTAGACCTAATATAACCACCAGAGGTCATTGACCTTACCCCAGAACCGGTAAATATAAAAAAAAATTTTTTTATATTTGACTTATCCGCAGAGATTGAGAGCCGAAGAATAATTTCTTCAAACACCCGACAGTGCGACTAACGACACGCGATGCGAACAGCACCGTGTTCGAAGGGAAACTGACTTTGACAAGGGTGGTATTCCAGGTACCCGGCTCAGTGGTGGGGATAAGGAGGTGGTGGGGGTAAAGTGGTCAGATAGAAGAAAAAATAAAATTTTTGCAACAACTCGTCCTAGTCTGTCTTTTACCGGACCTTCGTAACTCGGATTGGAAATAATTCCTGAGAAATATTTATTTTTTATTTTTTCTCAGGTGATCTTGGAAATTTTGTGAAATTTCAATCAAACCAAAAATGAAAAAAAAAATTTTTTGTTATTTGAAACTTTGCTTAAAACTTAAGAAATGTTTGATATTTGGCTAAATATTCAAATTTTTAACTCAATATAAGTAAATTGAGTGTAAAAAGTGAGATGTTCACACCACAAGAGTTGAACAGCAACTGAGCAAGTCGCTCCATTTATCTCAGGTACTCGGCCGCGTGGTGGGGATAAGGAGATGGTAGGGGTAAAGTGGTCAGATAAAATAAAATTTTTTTTTTTTGCAAATCATACAACTGAGTTTGTTATTCATGACTAGGTATAAGAGAAAAAGAAATAATTTTTTATCCACACTCTTTAGCATGTTCAAACGTGTTCAAGGTTAACCATTTGAAGTTTTAAAAAAAATTAAATTTTGATTTACAAAAACCACTCTTTATTCTCATATGCGCAGGATGGACTTGTGCTTGTTGTTGTTGTTGAAGTGCTACTTTCACAGGAACAAGTTTCCTCTTCTGCATTGTGGACCATCCCTTCAGGTATATCCATACTGTCGATGGTCGGACAGTCGCATTCCAAATCCATTTTAATTATCATCCCAGGATTTTGAAGTAGCCGCATGTGAAATTTTTCATAAATTTCTTTTAGGTATTGAAGGTTGTCAACAAGTAATTCCCACTTCATTGTGTCGTGTAAGCTCTAGCGTAGCTAAGTTGGAAATGAAGCAAGTCTTGCTTGCAGGATTGGTATTTTGGAATTGCGGTGGTGGGGGTAATTGATACAACCAGACAGGTTGAGACATGTTCAAGGTTAACCATTTGGAGTTTTAAAAAAGAAAATTTTATTTAAAGTGTAGTGTTGAAAACTGGCAATTTGGCTGCTTTATCTGTACACTCGGTGCATCTTAGACAGTATACAACTGCGTATACCTAGTAGAAGAAAATTGCAATTAGTAAGGCCAAGATCATGATGAGATCCAATTTTAAAAGTTTTTGAGCTAGCATATGATCCTTCCTGATCCGTCTCTCTTCCATCCTTCTTTCCATCATCTCCACTAGATCCACATGCTGACATCTCCTTCTCCCCAGGCTTTCTGCTTCATCAGCCTCAAATATTGGTGGTGGAACGAACATCCATGTTTGCAGGTTGAATGATCAAGATGTAATGAAACACATTGGTGTTGCCTCTCAGGTCTCCAAGAGGAAAAATGGTGGGGGATGATGTTAAATGGTGGGGAAAGTTTGAATTTGAGAAAAAAGTAATTATTTGAAAACTTGTATTTAAGTTTAAACCTGAACGTGTTAGAACATGTTCAAGGTCATCCAATTTGTGTTTTAAAAAATCCTATCTTGCTACAATAGTGTAGCAAGATATTATTTTTATTTTTTCATTCTTTTATTACAATACAAAAATATGCATATTGAAGTACAGTGAGAATACAAAATATAAATATTAGTCAGGAGAAATATTCCAAGTTTGGACTGGCTTGAGTCTTCATGGATGATTTGGAGGAGTAGACCGATGAAGATGATGATGGTGGTGACCTGGGCGGCTCGTCATCCCTGTATACATGGGTGCATTTTGTGTTACATGCAAAAATTTTCATGTTTAATCGGTATCCCTGTTCGATTAGTGATTTAAATTCTTGAACAATTTTGTTTAATTCTTCCTGATTTCTTACAAATACTTCTTCATAATTTGCGCAATTTACTGTCAGAGCCATCTTGATGTTTTCCGTATGACGTCCAAAGGTGGAATGAATATTAGCATGGTTGTTTGAAGGTAGTATGAAATAGTGGTGGGGGGGGGAAGTTTTTTATACGCTGTCTGATGGGAGGTGGTTAAATTTTTGCCAACTAAACATATTAATTGAACAAATGGCGCAAAGTTCTTTAGGTGTATGGTAACTTAAAACTGGAGCCACATGACCATATTGTAAACATCCATCATCTTGTAAGAATTGTGCCGGGTTAGAGACAGCAGCCCTTCCACAACTTCGACAAAATTTTGTACCATCACCAAACTTGTACCAACCAAAAGTGTTGTAACCTCTGTTGTCTAGTTTATAATGTTTTATAAAAATTTTAATTTGCTGAGGAGCGTTGGATCGTAAAGAATGGCTAAATAGCTGTTGATCTTCAATAATTTTTCTTGCACAAAGCTCAAATAGGGTGCTCATCGTTTGACAGTTGCAATCAAACTGAACTTCTTTACAGTCAGTATGTTGGTAACCCTAAATGGTGGGGGAAAACACACACACACACACACACATACAAGCCTGGCTATGATTATGGCAACGCCATGGGAATCCCAAATTATGGCGCCAAGTGAGATTTTCACGTTATAACACGAGGTTCCATACCCAGATATTAGCTGTACACTTTTTTCCTGAGAGTATAGTTGTTAAAATAGTTTACACACGGAAAATAAAAATTATACACAGCCGCCACAATCATAGGTACGTACGTGTTGCCACAATCGCCTGCGCACGCTATGTGTATGACGCAGCGTTGCCAGTTTTACTCCGCCCCACCTCCACGGCAACCACCACATGCTCGGTGAGCTCTTGCGTCTGTCTGGTTCCATGATCTGAGTTTTGGGACATAAGCCACATCGCATGGCTATGATTGTGGCATCGCTTGCCCAACGTTTTTTTTTTAATCGTACTATGAATGCATTGTTATTCCTTTTGAATTGAGAATAGTGTTTAAATAGATTTCTTTCTTGAATTTTAATAGTTACGATTTTTGTATTTTTTATTTTTACTGACGATTATAATAATTTTATCGCCTCAAGCAGTTTAAAATTGTTTAATTCACTATTATTTCTAGTCATAAATAACTTATTTCAATAATACAATGTAGTTGTTGTATATTGTACAATAGCTACAATATACAATGCTGTTCCAGCATCCAGACGATAGTTGGCGAATACACATTCAATAGTGATTAAAGAAAATGGATTGTTTATGAGTAAAATCATTTATTTACAAGCTATATTTTTTGTGCATTTGTTCTTTTGAAAGAAAGTTCTCTAATTCGCTATTCCTTATACAAAATTAATCTAAATTATACCGTTCTCTTGAATACGTTTCCCTAACTAGACTCAATTTTTATCGGTATTGTAAATTTTTAGTAAGCATTATTGTTTCTTGTAAATAAATTGCATTTTAGTATGAGAATTTTTCATATGGCCTTGATAAATCAATTACTCAGACCTAAAACCACAAAGATATTTTTCAAATAGGCCTACACTTGAAATTGAAAATGCATGTTAGAAAGACAAGTACTGAATCGGAAGAGACATCAGCTTGTAAAATGCAATGAGGTGGTAAAATGGATATGACGAAAACATTGCGCTTACTATTTCCTGTTTTATTTTTATGTTTAAGTTTTATTTGATGCCTTCGTTTCAGCGAGTAAGTTTCAATAATATTCCAAAATAACAAGAAGAATATTTAACAGAAAATATAATGATTTTATTTAGATAGTATGTCAAAGTAATGCTTGAAAATAATGTTTCTGGAAATTTGTGTTTTTGAAAAATTAAAGCACTCTATTTAAACTGTAAGTTAGATTGAATTGTATTTGAACTCAAACATCATCAGTAAACAGAATCGGATCCCGTATGAATTTGTTAAGAATGCCCCCGATAACTTTTTTGATGTCTTGTTATTAGTGTATAATAAAATTTATTTGAGCAAAACCTTTCCTTCTAGCTTCAAAGAATCAACCATTTTTCCACTCCAAAGAAAAGGAATGTTAATTTAGTTTAAATCTATAGAGGCTCATCTTTTATAAATTGCACTTGTAAAATATTCACTAGTCTCTTTAATAATAGATTGCAAAATAGGGTTTTTGAAAACGAAATTTTATCGGAATTTTAAGCAGATTTCTGGAAGGGTTACTCAACTGTCGATAATATATATTTGTTACGGTGAACAAGTTTGGGGTTTTATTGAAAGTGATACAATTGAATCGGTCCGGAGTGTCCGGAGACTTTGTATTAAGAAATTATTTTAATCGCCGTTCAGTACTCCAAATTATGTATTATATTTCGAAAATTCCTTTGACAAATTATATTTTCACACTTTAAATACAATCATAAGTTATTTACTAGTTTTAAATATGCCTACGAGTGGATTACAAAAAATTTTAGCCAAACATATTTTTTGTAAGAAAAGTATTATTTTTCCTCGAAACGGATATTTTGGTGTCAAAAATTGGAACTGTTGAGAATGTAATTTAACCGTTAACTTTGAAGAGCCTGAAAATGTGGGAACATATTTAAATGCAACCGTGGAAGTATTACGTGGAAAGTGATTAGACGAGTGTAGAGGCCGCGCGCGTACAACTGTCTATCACAAACATCTATTGTCGCTTGACCCTGAACTTGGAGATAAGAGTTCCCTTGGTCAAAACGATTCGGATGTTATATCTTGGGCAATCAAAACTAGAATGGTTACAACTGTTCTTTTTGTAATTTTCAGGAACATGAGACAGTTTTTTCTTCATTTTGTTGCAGTTTGTCCTATATTACCGCAAATTAGAAAAATTCGGTTCGGGAAAAACGTTTTGAGCGAAATCAAATTTAATCAATATTTAAACGTCATAATTTTTAAAATATCTTAGGACGTAGATTTGTAAAATATCTTAAAGGAGCTTGGTAGTCTAGGTGGGAAATGATCCAAGCATTTAGTTTTTGAATCTGATAAATAAAAGATTAAAACAAACATACTTTTATTTTTATATTACTTTTTATACGTGCATCACTTTTATCACTTTATCAATGCAGATTATAAACCTCGCATCATAAAGGATGTCTAAATAATTGTCTTTATCGAATTTTGAGAAACGTGTAATATGTTGATATTTAATTCCCCCGTTAAAATTCTTAAGGCTCTATTTTATTGATGATTGACCTAGTCCCACAAGGCTTGTATCAAATTATCGATGTCTGAATTTGGGATGCGATAAACACATAATAGTTCACATGCCACACCGGACCACCGGAAGGTGAGCGATAGGCAGCTGGCCACGCCCCCCAGTCGCAGCTGTCGGAAGGTAACAGGAATCGCACTGTCAATATGGACCACAATGCCGTCATTTTTATTAATTGGATTATCTGTTTTAAATACATTATACCCATCAAGTTGCTCTATTTGTATAGGTTTCCGTGTAACCAGCCTTCGCTCAAAACGATACAATGAATTTTTATACATAAATTATTTAAGACAACAAACCTTTGGTCAATGTTCTTTGAGTAACTACGAATATTCTGGTTCACAACATTAAAACATAACTTATTCCCCGCATTACTAAAGTTTAAAATATCTTGATAATCCTTAACTACCTTACAATCTATTAAAAAGTCATTATCATCCCTACCAATTAAATCTACCATTTGGTTGAGTTCCGGTGAGTGACAACTTTTAAAGAAATATAAAGCAAAATACTACATGTTTTTATATCAACAAAATTACTAAGAGGGAACGGAAGTTAATGAATAGGCAAAATAGTGAATGAATTAATAGACACTAATCTAAATATCAATAAACAGTTATAAACCTAAATCAGTATGTCAAGAATGTTAAAAAGAATAGTTCATAGAGTAGTTAGTAGAGTAGTATAAAATTCATATTTTATAGATATACTTTTACAAAATCAATAGTGATACTATCTGCAGTTCGATATAATACCACAAAAGAATCTGTGCATCCCATTATTCTGCTAATCTTGGAAGGAATTCAGACGTAGAAATATGTATAATATGTAGCATACGCGTTTGTCAAAATAGATTACAAAGAATCCGCTTTCGTATTGTCCACGTTTAGCATTTCATGCTACAATAGGTTTATAAACTGTTTTGAAATGCTGTAAAGTGCCATTGAGGAAAAAAATTGAATATTACTTTATTTAACTTCAAACTCAAATATGTCCTACTATAACTTTTACAGAATTAACATGAAAAGATATTACATGTTAATTTAAACGGCATATACACTTGCTCCAAATAAGTCCATAAAAATGTAAAAAACCCTATCCCAAATGAACTATCCGTCAAAGTTATTCCTAATAAAAATAAAGTGTTAAATTCACTTATAGGCCTAAACTTGCATCAAAATCAAATAACCTATTACAGTATATGTTCATTTTCACACATGAATAACTGATCATCTCTTTAAAATCAATTGCACACACTTAATTAAAACTTTCATTTTAAATCGATTGCGAAAACTTTTTTTTTTTTTTTTTTTTTTTTTTTTTTTTTTTTTTTGAGGGAGAGGCGGAAAAATGCATTACGCACACAGGTGGCCAGCCTGTAGTGTGGGGCTCCCCTAAAAACGAGTTTACCCACTAAAAAACCTCCTCTACTCTTTAGGAATCTAACCTGGAATTGTTTGTCACATTACGTCAGGCTAGGCCTAAATTTGGCTTACGCCCGTGGGGCTCGCTCCTTATCCAGCCGCTCGATCAAGGGATCTGGGCCACTTCACGGTCCAGATCGGTTTTCTTTTCCAGGAGGATGCCCCGGACGAACTGTGACAAACAATCCCAGTTGCCCTCATCCTCCAAAATCTTTTGGCAGACCGAGTCCACCGAAAATGCACCAAAGATTTGTGTGGCCTCCAGGCGGGGCCCTTCCCAACGGGGACAGCGGAAGAATGTGTGTTCCGCATCGTCGGGAACACCCGGGCAATAAATGCAGTCCGGTGAACCGGTCTTTCCCATACGGTTCAGGTACGACCGAAAATAGCCGTGACCTGTCAAAAATTGGGTCAGGTAGTAGTCCACCTCCCCATGCCGCCGTTCCACCCATGGTTGGACCTGCTTGATAAGTCGCGCAGTCCATCGTCCTCGGGTGTCGTGCTCCCAGCTGTGTTGCCACTGCTGGTAGGTTCGGGAGCGCTCTGGTGTTCTTGCCGTGTCCTTGCCGATCTCGCCTTGTCTCTGATAAATCGCTTTCCTCTCCCCTGCCAAGAGCTTGACAGGGATGACTCCGGCGACCAACAGGACGGCAGGCTCGGACACTGTCCGGTAGGCGGAACACACCCGGAGCGCAGCTTGACGCTGAACCCGGGCGAGTCGCAACCTGTAGCACTCCTTATCTAGAGCGCCTGCCCACACCTCTGCCCCGTAAAGAAGCACGGACTGGACCGCGGACATCAACAGACGTCTTCTGCTGGATCGGGGACCCCCGACATTGGCCATCAGCCTACTAAGGTAAGTCACTACCTTAGCGGCCTTGTCCGCCGTACGGAAGATCTGATCCCTCCAGCTTAACTTGGTGTCCACCATAACCCCGAGGTATTTGGCGGCACGAGTTGATGTGACCACCTCCCTTCCCACTCGAAACGGGACGACGGTGTCGATCCTCTTCTTCGTAAGAATCACGATCTCCGTCTTACTGAGAGCAAGTGAGAGACCGTGATCGGACATCCAGTTGTTGACCACCCGCATAACTCGGTTCAACTTCAGTTGGGCCAGCTCAACGTTGCGTGCAGCAATGAGAGCTGCGACGTCATCGGCGTACCCAACCAAAGTGGTTTACTCAGGCATCTCGGACCTCAGGAGGCTGTCATAGGCAACGTTCCAGAGATCCGGGCCGAGTATTGAACCTTGTGCGGCACCAGAAGTGACTTCCATCGTCCGCGTTCCGTCCCTCGTGTCATAAATCAGGCTTCGAGAGCGTAGATAATCCTCAACGAGCCGCAACAGATATGCAGGAATACGAAAGGTGTTGCGAAGCGCATCCAACATATCGACCCACCTCGCCGAGTTGAAGGCATTCTTGACATCAAGCGTAACAAGAAGCACTACTCGGCGGGAGAAATGGTTGTGGCTCTCGGCTCTCTCCACAGCTCTCTGAACTTCGGTGACAGCGTCGATCGTTGACCGTCCCTTTCTGAAGCCGTACTGACGGGGGCATAAGTCCCCGGCAGCTTCCACGGCAGAAGTCAGGCGGGAACGGATCAGCTTCTCGAACAGCTTCCCAGCCGTGTCCAACATGCAGAGAGGCCTGTGGGACGACGGCAGCTCGGGATCACCTTTGCCCTTGCTGATCAGTACAAGCCTGGCTGTTTTCCAGGGAGCCGGAAACACCCCTTCTACCAAACAGGCATTGTACATTCTCAACAACAAGTCAGCGTTGATTAAAAATACTTTCTTTAAAGCCTCACTGGGAATCCCATCCGGGCCAGGAGCCTTGTTGCTCTTCAGGGAGAGAACGGAGGTTTCCAGCTCCTCGAAAGTGAAAAGTGGAACGTCCTCTACCCGTCCGAAGTCAACCGGCGGTCGCTGTGGATGTTCAGGAAACAACGCAGCGACGATCCTCCCCATGGTGGCGCCCTCCATGATGGAAGGTGGAGAGCGGGCGCCGAGTTTCTGTGTTACAAGTTTGTAACCCAGGCCCCACGGGTCGGAATCAACGTCGTCACGAAGTCTCCTCCAGCTATTCGCCTTGCTCCTGTTGATCGCCTGGCGGAGAGATTTTCTCGCAGCTTTATAGGCCTCCGACTTACGAACTCTGTCTGCGGGAATTCTCGCTCTAGTGGCGGCTCGTCTAGTTCTTAAACATGTTCTTCTGAGTTCCGCAATCTCTTCAGTCCACCAGTAAACGGGTTGTTTGTCGCGTCGGGGTTTCCTTCGCGGCATAGACTGGTCGCAGGCCGAGACGATAAGTTCCATCGTGGATGTTACTAGTGCCTCGGCTCCAGCCTCACCAGGATTCCCCTGCGCTCCCCGAGAGATGACTTCGGTGAACTTGACCACGTCCAGTTTGTTGGTGTTCCACCGGCGTGGCCCTTCCCGAGATGCGGAAACTCGACGATTTGCCTGATCATGCAGGTCAAACACGATGTATTGGTGGTCGCTACCCGTGTAGTCCTCGACAACCCTCCAGCCAGAGATCCTCGGAAGGAGCGACTCAGACGCAAAGGTGACGTCAGGGATCGTGCCTCTCTGCCCGGGGCGCCGAAAAGTAGGTGTGTCGCCCTGGTTGAGGACGACAAGACCGGCCCTGGCGATGAAATCCAGGATGTATTTCCCCCGGGAGCTGGTAGAGGGCATTCCCCACTCGACGGCCCTGGCGTTGAAATCGCCACCAACGACGACATGCCCGGTGGTGCCGAGAACGCACTCCTCTAGGCTATCTATCTTGTCGCGAAAGTCCTGGACGGCCTCGTTGGGTGTGAGGTAGCAACTGAAGATAGTCACGTCCCTACACCGAACCCAGACGAATCCTCGGCCGCGCCCGTGACTCCGCACCAAGACATCCTGTGTATTACGCGCCCAAAATGCAGCAGTACCGAGGCTGTCGGAGATCCAAATGTTTGGGTCTCTGTCCCGAAAACTTTAGATGGGCCTATTAGTATAGTATTCAAAGAAAATTTGATGTCTTCGATTACCTACTTAACATAATTAATTTATTGAAACTATTTACATTGTTATTTCTAAAACGAACCCGTACAGTAGTGTGTTTTTGCGGTTGCTGGCTCAGTTCAATGACCTCTGAGGAATGTGATGACGTCATCGCCAAGGTCAATGACCCCGATGACGTCATCGATGACGTAATCGATGACGTCATCGATGATGACGCAATCGATGACGTCATACCCATGACGTCATCAAAATGACGTCATCGATGACGTAATTGATGACGTCATCATCGATGACGTCATTTCCGTGACGTCACACCCATGACGTCACAGAAATGACATGCTGATGACGTCATCATCCATTATATCATCAAAATGACGTCACTGACACTGTTAAGGTCAAGGTCACGCCGAAACTCAAAATTTTTTGGCACTTTTGCCGTTTCTCGCACTACGCTCCGAGTTTCAGTCAGAGTCCACGTGACCATTGACGACTTGGAGCGAATTTGCGACGAGAAACGGCAAAAGTGCCAAGTCAAACTCAAGTTTGCGACATGACCTTGCTTAAACCGTCATCCACTAGTCCTCAGAGGCCATTGAACAAGCACAACATCCGCAATTTCATATTACTGTGACCTTGAACACGTAACAACTACAGAGCGCCGACACCGATGCGCACCCCACGACAGCCACCGAGTGACTGAATGTCAGGCTCTGTGTATGCTAGGTATATCGGCTTGAGAGACTAAGACTCTAAACTGTCAGGAATGGGAGTAACTAACTGAATTTTGCAAGGAAAAGTCATTTCATCCAATATTTTAAACAAATCCTCATCAGTAAAACTGACATTAGACTGTTTTGTATAAAACTTAGGGTGTCCGCGCAACAGTTTGCGCCACTTAGCTAAAGTTGAAACCCTCTTAACTTTGAGTGGTGGACATTGAGCAACTAATAAAGTCTTAACACGGCTAAGTTTCTTACCCAAAGTGTCCTGCGACATGGCTTCACCTCACAAAAGTCCGCACAATACTGAGAGAATGCTTGTAGCGCATGAGTCAAGGGAAAAGAGGTGGGGGAAACAGCAGGAGTGGGGGAAGATCACAGTGGCGGGGGAAGGTGAGGTGGTACGCTGGAGTATCGCATCACTTCACCATGAGCTGTCCTACAGTCAACACACTGTTCTCTTGGCCCGAGTTGGCACTAGAAGAAACATTTCTGTACAGCTTAGGCTGTGAGAGCCGAGGAAGCAAAGTCAAAGTGGAAATTGTGTTAAACTCCAAGATGAAGAGTCTCCTAAATAAACTAATTGTATCCTTGCAATCTCCTATAACTTTAGAGAAATACCACTTTATTAAGCGACACCTTATACATTGGCAAAACGAAGCGGAAATGGAAAAGATTACAGTAAAATTAATTTAACTTAAAACCTGGACTGGACACTCATGGCGATACCACGTGGCGTGCAAACGCCACCCATAAACATTACAAGTTAGGTTATTGAGCACCTCTGGTACGATAACCGATGTGCTAGAGTTAAAGTGTGATGACCTTGAGTCAAAACACTGAAACACTACAAGTCGATATCGTCCCAGAGTTAAAGTGTAGTGACCTACATTCAGAACTTGTAAAATTACTTACATATAGAGAGCTAGAGAACAGCGAGACGCACCGCATGGAAGCCGGAGACATACTGGCGAAGCGGTGTTGTGCAGCCTAGGGACCCAGTTGTGGTGGGGGTATAGCCAACACTTAGAGTACAAGTGTTGTGGGTGACCTCGACCCACTTAACTTACCTGACCCCCCCCCGACAAAAAGTGCGAACCCCCCCCCCCCCCCCCGACAAAAAGTGCGAACCCCCCCCCCCCCGACAAAAAGTGCGAACCCCCTGATATCCTGGGCGTGGCAGCCCCGGCGGGGATATAAGGGGTCCAGCCAGAGCCGGCTCGCAGTCCGCTCCCGCGCGTTGAACGTGAACGACCGGGACGGACCGCCATAGGCATCACTAAACATTGAATGGCGCCTTCAGTGTTTAGCGAAGTCTACTCTAACTATAAGACTTGTATTAGTTGTAAGATATTGCGCTTGCGTTTGGGTATTGGGAATTGATTTATATGAGAGTGTTTTACTTGTACCCTATGTCTCCTGTGTCTTTTATCCTTTGTGTCTTGTTTGTTATATGTGTTTAATGTGTATGTGCTTGTTCCAGCATTGACTACGTTGAGCTCAATTGTGTGTTGTAAGTGTGTTATATGTTTGTAAAGTGTATACGCTTGTTTTAGCAATCCCCCCTTGAGCTTTTTCAATGCTCAAAGTAAATTGTAAAGTCAGGGAACGGGAGTAGGCCCCCGTGTAAAAGCACTTTATACCAACGTTAGCATGAGTCCTCTCAGGCATGCAATATTGCGGCTGGGTTTGGGACTCGGTCCGTTTGTATGCTGACATGCAGACCACAGCTGTGGCCAATTTGCGGTGGCCTCTGCACTCGGACCGAGGGCGTAAGCCACTAGGGCTGTCCTCAACCTCTTGTTTCCCTTCTGGAAACTCAAAATTATGTAAATGAATCTTTGTTAGCTATTTGTGTTTTTAGTCCCCAAGGCCCCCGAACATTCGTGGTTCGCCATGGATGTACGGGGGCCGAAATTTTTTTAATGTCCGTGTGGCCTTGACCCACAAAGATTTATAAAAATTTACTGCATTGATAAAGTTAAATAGTAAAGGTAGGGTACGGGAGTAGACCCCCGTGTAAAACAATTTTAAACCAATTTTAGCATGGGTCCTCTCAGGCATGCAATATTGCGGCTGGGTTTGGGACTCGGTCCGTTTGTATGCTGACATGCAGACCACAGCTGTGGCCAATTTGCGGTGGCCCCTGCACTCGGACCGAGGGCGTAAGCCACTAGGGCTGTCCTCAACCTCTCTCAAAATTAAGTAAATGTTTTGTTAGCTATTGAAAAGACAATGCAGTAAATGTTTACAAGTCTTGCGTGGCGAAGGGAACACGACATTGGATGTTGCCTTGTTGTCATAGTTGGGTCTCTTTGGAGGCTACAGCGATGACAACCCAAGTGCCCCACACCCCCATCGGGGGTGTGGGGCTTAATTTTTTAAAGTTTTACCGTGACCTTGACCTAAATATATAAAAGTTTTCAAAATTCTTTAACAGTCAGGTCTTATTAACAAGGTAAATATATTAAGCTCTTTTAAAAAAAAATGTACAAGTCAAGTAACACACAAGGTTTGACTCGTCTATAAGTGTGTCTTTTTTGGAGGCTTCAGCGATGTTAACATAAACGCCTTAAGTGAGGCTTATTGTTTTAAATTTACCCCCCCCCCCCCCCACCCCCACCCCCACCCCCACCCCCACCCCCACCCCCACCCCCACCCCCACCCCCACCCCTGATATCCTGGGCGTGGCAGCCCCGGCGGGGATATAAGGCGGCCGGGTGGCATGCACTTCTCATTCCTGTCCAGGTTCCCGTACCGGACGGTCCTCTCTCGCTCCTGAGATTTTATTTACTTATTTCAATCTTCTTTTCATATTTACTCTTTTCATATTTACTCTTCATTTATTCGCTTCATCAAGATGGGTCTTAAGCTCAAGAATTACCCACCAGCTTCTTCAACCTCGGCCAACACGCCTCAGCCCTCATCGTCGTCCGCTCCGATCCTAGAATACCTCATGACAGCGCAGATTCTGAGCTGCCTGACGATGCCGCCACCGCCGCCGCCACCGCAGCCTGCCTCGATGCCCAGCCTTTCACCATTGCCACCAACATTGGAAGAGGTTGGCGCACCTTCGGCTTCGGAAGAGGCTGGCGCACCTGCGGCATCTTCAAAGAACCCCAGCGGACGAGTCCTGATAGCCTCTCCAGCACTCTCTCTGCTATCGGACTCGGGATCGGAGTCTGCGGTGTTCGAAGAGGCGCCAAGGTCGAGGATAACCCCCTACAGTCGAACTAAGAAAATCCTATCCTACACCAAATCCCAATGTCCCTCACCCATATCCCCCATGCCACCTACACCAACCAAACCACCCCGTAAATCAATCTTCTCCCCCGAACTTCCCTCAATCGACCTAACCCGTTCACCTACCCCACCCAAAATTGTCTGCAGCCTACCTTTTGACCTACTTAAACCTTCACCTCCCACCCCCATTCCTTCTAGCCAGCCTAAACCTGACAAGCTCCAAAACACTCCAGTAAAGCGTCCAACACAAAAACGTAAGCGTGTTAAACTCCCTGCTGGCAAGGGTAATAAATGCGATTACGTTTGGATGTCAAAAGACTTTGGGATTCTTTGCTGTCAGAAGTTTGCTGTTTTAGATAAAGACCATTGCCAAACGCACTTGAACAAAAACATCAATCTTCCGAGAGTAAGACCCTACAGTCTTAACAACATTAGGTCTAAAACATCCCAACCCAGACATCCCCACAGTCCGCAACCGCTTGATATTAGAAGACTTAAAATGGATGAAAAATATTATTTTATTGCTCAAATTTATGGAGCTTTTGATGCCAAAGTAGAAATCATTGTAAAAGGTGATGGCAGCCTTCATACAATGAAAGTACCCGTTCGGATGGTACAAAGACAATTTTTCATCCATAAAAAAGGCTATCTAATACGAAGGGAAGGATGCCAATCTGTGTGGGAAATGGATTAGGATGTAGGCCTACCAAAATAAATTCTAAATTGTTAGGTTGTGTTGGACAATATTTAAAAGTCTTTTTCCAAATTATTTTTCCAAATTTAGTCTTAACTCTCTTAAAGTAAGGGAGAGGGGTATTATACAAGTCAACTAATAAAAAAAAAATACTTGACTTGTATAATACTTTAACCTGGCGGTGATGTAAAGTCACTGGGACAATCTCAAACCGTGTCCTTGAGGGTGAAGACTAAGTTACAAATAAATCATTAACAAATAAAAACTTACCTCCAAACACTTGTAGCTTGCTACAAGTGTTTGGAGGTAAAAATTTTTCAAAGTTTGAATGACCTTGACATATATATCAGTCTTAATTCTTAACAAAAAACCTCCAAACACTTGCGGCTTGCCACAAGTGTTTGGAGGTGAAAATATTTTTCAAAGTTTGAATGACCTTGACATATATAAACTACACTTTAAGTAAAGTGCTAACCATGCGATTAAGGTGTGTGTATTACGTGATACCCCCACTCTGACGCTTTACTAAGCTTGTATGAACCGTTTATTTGCTTCAGTCTGTTCTGTGAGGGGGTCACCCTTGGCTTGGTGGGGGATATAAGGCGGCCAGGTTGCACGCACTTCTCATTCCACATCCAGCTATCGTACGGACTGGTTATTCCCGCCTTCAACACTACATTCCCATTATCACCGTTTACATTATTTCACTTTTCCATTTTCAAAATGCCTCCGAAGCTCAAGAACTATCCACCAGCTTCCAAAACCACCTCGACCGACACGCCCCCTGCTCCAATACTCCAATATTTGATAACCGCAGAATTCCTGAGCAGCCTGAAGATGCCCAGCCTGCCACCATTACCGTCGACAGTGCCACCAACATCGGAAGAGGCTGCCCTACGTCCAGCGCTGAAATTGTATAAAATATTCTGTTGTTTACTTGATAAAATGCTAAAAAAACAACCACCGATACCAAATACTTTCACGTACAAGCTACCCCTGATAGACAAGGATGATGTAAGCAAACTATCATCAATTCAAGTGAAATTTCTGGAAGAAAAAATTCTTGTTTCTGTAAAAGAAGTGTTTCATAATGAATATTCAAAAAGATTGGCTTTCAACTTTATTAGGGAACATGCAGGACGTGAAAAAGCACAGTATCCAAGACTATATTATTTATATCTCTTTGAGAATGGAGCAAGTGTAACGGTAGAAATAACTATCATATTAATGTAATTCTCCCTACCAAGGTTATGAGGTTAGGAGTGCATAATTTGGATGAACTGAACCTAATGTTTTAGGAACTGGAATATTTGATACATCAGAATTGTACGCTTTGTGAAATTGAAATTTTTAAATTGAAATAAAATGTGTTGAACTAGGACTCGAACTTGGACTTGATTGAGGTTTTGTAGAACAGAGCGGGGGATAGATCACTTTGCGGCAATAGACTAGCATGCTGCTTAGTGGTCTATCCCCCGCTCAAAGGGTATCTTTACATGACCTTGACCCACATAAATGCATACTTGGTGGGGGTATAAAAGGGTAAGCAAATTGGATGGATACAACACTTCCATACCATGGCTCCACTTGACAACACCGTGTTCCATTGCAACAGAATTGTCTCTATTCTGGAGGTAATACCTCTAGAAATTATAGAAGTAGAGGACCAACTACCTGCGGTTGATCAAGAAGAGGAGGAGGAAGAAATAATGGATATTGAAACGGACTCTGATGAAGCTGGTTCAACGGACAATGAAGTGGACTTGCACGCCTACGAAACATTAGAGTCATCATCTGAGTCGGAAATGGAATTCCAATTGGAAATTGAAGAAGAAGAAGAACAAGACACTCCTCATCGTCCAATGGATAGAATGTTAGTTGCCAGAAGAATTATGTATTGTCATCGCTGCCTATTCCGTGATGAGGATGATTCCAACTCTGATGGTGATGTTTCACCTTTGTAAGAAGTTTTAAACAAAAAGTAAAAAAAAAACAATGTGAGCGGGGGATAGAGCACTTTGTAGTAATTGATGCTGCTTAGTGCTCTATCCCCCGCTCAAAATAATAATTCCAAATGACCTTGACCTATATAAAGTTGTTGGAACAGACGTCTTTGAAAAACTCGTACAAAATGGTGGATTTAGATCAAACATCATCAGTTTCTCAAGCCTGTTGAAGAATGTATTGGAAATGGGTGTTTAAAAGCCAAATCTACTACATGATTGATAAACCGGATGTATATGACGTCACTTTCCCCCACCCTTCAACCTCGGGTATAAAGGGACCCAGTTGAGCGCGCTGCCCATTATTGCGTGGACATTCACAGAGTGTGCATTCAAAGCCAAACTGTTTGAAATGGCTCTTTGCGACATTTGTGGGGAAATTTTTGAAGACGGAGATCTTTTCACCCTACACAGAGAATTACATGAAGAAGATGGAAAAAAAGATATTATCATCGATGAAATAGACTTAGACTCAATTGACCGGTTTTTGGAAGAGCATCAGAAGCAGATGGACTACTACGACGGCTATCTACAGCAAATGCAAAGAAGAAGACCTAGTGTGATCCAATTTGCTGGTGCTGGACCATCCACTACTAGAAGACCTATTGAAGAAGAGGATATGCAAGAAGAGGACACGGAAGAAGAGGACATGGAAGAAGAACTGGAAGATGTGAGACAACTGCGCACCACGGCCTTACCAGGACGAGTTGTAACACATTTTAAAATTGATAATGTACAATTGGAATTGGATAATTTTATAACCCAGGCCAGAGTACTTGTTGGAAAAACGCTAAAAGAAGAATTACAGAGATTGAACTTCATTAAATTTGGACTGGTGTTAGAATCAAAGTTTACCAATACTGATGGTGAAACGGCATTAAGAGCATTCATTACCAAAAACCGAACCCTTACAACTAAATCTGATATCAATGAAATTATTGAAGAATGTTTGGATGAACTGCTAGTTAAACTGCAAGAACATGAAGGAAGAGGATCCGGCTGGAGTCTGTCATCGATTGAAGGTATGGATGTAAGGGTTCACAAGCACGGATATGGTATAAGGGGTAGTAGTTATATACCTTTGCCAAAGAAGATACAAGCTACCAAATCTTGTATCAATGTGCAAAATGAGGACAATGAATGCTTTAAATATGCTATGCTAACAAAATATGTGCAAGAAAATCCATGTAGAGTTAGCAGAGCGTATCAAAATGTCCAACACCGCTACAACTTTCGAGGTTTGTCATACCCTGTTAGTGTTAAAAGTATTGGTAATTTTGAGAAACAAAACCCAGGTGTTTCTGTAAACGTGTTTGGTTTAGATGATTCCAATAGTGTTTATCCTCTGAGAGTATCAAAATTTGAGGAAAGAAACCACACGGATCTGTTATTGATAACTAAGGGTGAAATTTCACATTATGTGTGGATAAAGGACTTTGCAGCCTTGGTTAAAAATCAATTATCAAAACAGAAACGTAGGTTAACAGTGTGTAAAAGATGTTTCTGTTTTACATATAAAGAGTTGAGACGTGGAGGATCGGAGTGGTTGTCGGAACACCAGCGGCTTTGTAATGACAACTATGAAGTGAAGATTAGTCTGCCACCACCATCTAGAGCATTTGTCCAGTTCAATAAAACAGTTCACCAATACCGGATTCCACTAGTTATCTATGCTGACTTTGAATCCACGTTAGTGCCGCAGGAACTTCCGGATGGTGAAGTAAATAGAAGAACCAAATATCAATTGCATCAACCTAACAGTTTTTGCTTATTGGTGAAATCTACTTTACCTGAAGAACAATTGCAAGACTATGGCTTAACATCCACTCCGATACTCTACCGTGGGGAAGAAGCTGCTAAGTATTTTGTAGACCAGTTGTATGACATTGCTGAAAAGGCGGAACGCTTATACGGTAATGTTTTACCCATGGAACCTTTGAACCAAAATCAACAAGAAGAATACATTTCAGCAACAAGATGTTATCTATGTAAGAAGAGCTTCAGTGAAGAAAATCCAAAAGTAAGAGATCATGATCACCTCACAGGGTTATACAGAGGACCTGCTTGTAATTCATGCAATATAAATTACAAACTGCCAAACTTTATCCCTGTAGTGTTACACAATCTTAGCGGCTACGACTCCCACTTCATTATTCCAGAGTTAGGAAGAGATAATGGTAAAATTGATGTTCTTGCTACAACATTGGAAAAGTACATCAGTTTCTCAAAAACAGTAGGTAAAATTAAACTTCGCTTCGTAGACTCTTATAGATTTATGGCATCTAGTTTGAGCAGATTGTCTGAGAACCTAAGAAGAGAAGACTTAAAAGAAACCAGCAAAATTGTATCTGAAGATAAATTGGACTTAGTAATGCGTAAAGGAGTGTTCCCCTATGATTACATAACTTCTGCAGAAAAATTTGAAGAAACCAGTCTACCACCGATTGAAGCCTTCAATAGCAAGTTAAATGAAAGTGCAATCACCGTTGAAGACTACAATCATGCTTGTAATGTTTGGAACCAGCTCAACATTCAAACCTTAGGGGAATATTCTGACTTTTATATAAAACTGGACGTAACTCTGTTGTGTGATGTGATGGAAGAATTTCGAAACACCTGCTTCTCCGCCTATGGACTGGACCCTTTACACTCGTACACATCTCCAGGATTAGCATGGCAAGCTATGCTAAAGTCAACCAACTGTCGACTGGAACTTCTAACGGATATTGATATGGTGCTCATGATGGAATCTGGTGTACGGGGCGGTTTGACACAAGCTGTAACACGTCATGTTAAAGCCAACAACAAGTACATCCCCGGCTTCGACGAGCAACAACCATCGGTCTACCTTGGCTACTTTGACGCAAACAACCTTTATGGTTGGGCAATGTCAAATCCGCTTCCCTACGCTGACTTCAAATGGATCGACCCGGCCACCATTGGAGACATCTCACAGATTCCGAAAAATGGTCCAAAAGGCTATATTCTGGACTGTGATTTTGAATATCCGGAGCACCTTCATGACCATCACTACGACTTGCCTCTGCTAGCCAAGACTGAAGTTTCACCGACAGGAAGATGGCCAAAATTGATGATGACCTTGGAGAATAAGGATCGCTATGTGGCTCACTACTGGGTAGTTCAACAGGCTCTTGAATTGGGTCTACGTATAGTGAGAATTCATAGAGCAATTGAATTCACCCAGTCTTGTTGGTTGAAACCATATATTGATTCCAACACTGCAAGAAGAGCTGCAGCGACAACAGCATTTGAAAAGGACTTCTATAAATTAATGAACAATGCCATCTTTGGGAAGACCTTGGAGAACAAAAGAAAACACAAAAATGTAAAATTAGTGAGTGATCCTAGGAAATTGGAAAAATTAGTGCAAAAACCAAATTTCGGAACATCCATGATTATAAACGAAAATCTAGTCGCTGTCAGTATGAAGAAAACAACAATAGTCATGGACCGTCCGTTATACATAGGTATGTCGATTTTGGACATAAGTAAAACCCTGATGTATGATTTCCATTATAACAAAATGGTTAAACACTACGGAAGGGAAAACATTGGAGTCGCATACATGGATACGGACGCGTTTATCTACTGGATAAAGACTTTGGACATGTATGAAGACCTCAGGACTTTTCCATACAAAGAAGATTTCGACTTTTCTGACTATCCGAAGAACCATCCAAATTTTAATGAAAAAAATAAAAAAGTAATTGGAAAATTCAAAGATGAAGCAAATGGAATGCCTTTAGAAGAAATAGTGGCGCTGATGGCAAAATTGTATTCATTTAAGATGTACCACGAGAACAACACACCGACAGTGAAAAAAGCAAAAGGAGTGAAGACATCTTATTTGAAAAAACACGTAACATTTGACCACTACAAGACTTGTTTGTTTGAAGATACTACGATATCAGCAACATTCAACAATATCCGAAGCTTCAAGCATCAAGTCTACAGTGTCACCGAAATTAAAAAAGCACTGTCAGCTCGGGATGATAAAAGACATATTTTGCCCGACAAAATCCACACTCTTCCATTCGGCCATTACTCCCTAAACCCTATCAACTAGTAACCTATTCTTCGTCCTTCTACAACTTCGACCTTATTCCTTTCTCCTTCCGTAAAAAAATGGGGAACACGGCAAGTCCAACGCCGTGTTCCCCATTTTTTTACACAAGTTTGGATGACCTTGACCCATATAAATGATGTGAATATTTAAGACAACGTTCATTGTGATTATACATGTGATACAACAAACATTGAAACCTGCAATATGAAGGACTTGAAGCAACAAATTGTCAACGAACTTCATAAACCTGCAAGAAGAAAGTTTCCACGAAGAAATACGGTGATAAAAGGAATTAATGATTTATATCAAGCAGATTTAATCGAAATGATTCCTTATAGCAAACAAAATAAAGGATATAAATACATATTGACTGTTATTAACTGTTTTTCAAAAATGGCAGATGCTTTACCACTAAAAGATAAAAGTGGCAAAAGTGTTACAAAAGCAATGGAAACAGCTATACAAAGAGACAAACATACTATTAAACATTTACAAACAGATGATGGAAAAGAATATTTTAATAAGGAATTTGCAAATTTAATGAAAAAACACAATATAAACCATTACTCAACCAATTCAGAGGTAAAAGCTTCAATAATCGAAAGATTCAACAGAACTTTAAAAAGTGCAATGTATAAAATGTTTTCCAACAGAGGATCGCACATATGGATTGATATGTTACCAAAACTTATAAACAATTACAATAACAAATTTCATAGGACTATCGGGATGAAACCAAACCAAGTAACTAGTAAAAATGAAAACCTTGTATTAAAACGTATAAAAACGAATACTAAACCAAAAGTTGAAAAACTAAAGCCTAAAAAATTTAATGTGGGTGATAAAGTGCGAATAAGTAAATATAAAGGTGTATTCAGTAAAAGATACCTGCCAAATTGGACCAATGAGGTTTTTACTGTATTCAAAGTACAACCTACAGTACCTGAGACATATATTTTAAAAGATAATAAAGGACAATTGCTTGAAGGAGGGTTTTATGGACATGAAATGTTAAAATCAACAGTAGGCGATGTATATTTAGTTGAAAAGGTGTTGCAACGGAAAAAAGATAAGGTCAAAGTACGATGGTTAGGATTTAATAAGACGGAAGATTCTTGGATACCTAAAAAGGATTTGATATAACGATAGAGAATCATTTTAGGTTGAACCATTACAAAGGATGGAGATAGTACCACAAAAAGAGAGTTTTACTATTAATAATATAGATGAACTCACAGTGGATAATTCAGAATTCAATAGTGGGAAACATGGCAATTTGTTACCAAACACCGTTCGTTGTCTGGTTACCGGACCTTCCAACTGTGGAAAAACTAATGTAGTATTCAATTTGATTACAAACCCTAAAGGATTACGATTTAACAATCTATATGTATTTTCAAAATCACTACAACAACCAAAGTATCAATTATTGGAAAAGATACTGACTAATGTGCCTGAAGTTAAATATTTAAAGTTTAATGCAAGCGAGAGTGTCATGCAGCCACAAGAAGCTAAACCATTCTCCGTGTTTATATTCGATGATGTATCTTGTGAAAACCAAAACACAATAAGGAATTACTTCGCTATGGGTCGACATAACAACATAGATAGCATTTATATTGGCCAAACTTATAGCAAAATACCTAAACAACTCATTAGAGACAATGCAAACATGTTAATTGTATTTAAACAGGACGAAACCAACCTAAAACATATATATTTTGATCATGTAAATGCGGATATGACATTTGAACGATTTAAAGAGTTGTGCGGAAAGGCTTGGGCTGAAAAGTATGGGTTCCTAACAATTATGAAGGAACAACCGCTAAACAATGGTCGATACAGGATAGGATTTGATAAATTTATATTAATACATTAAACGCGGTATAACACATTCATTGTTGTACAACACGTCTTGCTACAAACATGGTTAACCAAGAAAAATTAGTAAAAGAAATAAAATCACTTAGTGATTCTATTCGGGCTAAAAACAGAGCATTGAAACTAGGTATTAGCGAGAGGGAGAAATTCCTTGAATCTACTTTTAAACCTATTACTGAACCCTTGAAACAATTAAACAAAAAATTTGCTAAACCTGTATTGGAAGGAGATGCGATTGCACCTATTACGAAGTTTGAAAGAGAAAATGTAAAATCAGAAGAGTTTAGTGATGAAGACCTGGAATCCTCTACGTATAGTGGTTTTACCGGTGGAGAACCCGAAAGAGAGCTAGAATCACCGGACTATAGTGGAATAAAAGAATTATATGAAGTAAAAGCCAAAAGAGGACATGAAGTTGTATCAACTGCTATTGAAGAGGAAAAAGAAGAAGAGACAAGGGAAGGTCCGTCAAACATAAGCTTGTTGGGTGAAAACATTCATAACAAAGGACCTTTAGGAAGGAAATACATGATAAAAATGTTAGCTGGAACAAATCCTAATAAAAACTACCATAGTTATGGAGTAAGATTAACAGAAGACGGTTTAATGGTTGGTAATAGCCCGGTAAACATTGATGAACATGATAATATTATTGTTGGTGATCAAAGGTATAAGGGTACAAGGGGATTATTTGAATTATTATTTGAAAATAAGCCTTTAGAATTGTTAGTTAAAGAAAAAGACATGGAAGCATATAAAAAGATTTTGGAACAAACTAATGCATACAGGAGAAAGTATTCAGCTGACCAACCTGTTTTTAGATCAAAGTCTTTAAAATATAGAGAATTTGTATCCAAGTTAATACCAACAACGAGAAGACAACCAATGCCAATAATACCAAGAAAACCTGTAAAACGAAGGTTTGTGTCATCCACTTTGGATATAAGTGCTCCAGAACCAAGAAAAAGAAACAAATCTGTTACAGGTACAGGTTTAATGAAGAAACTATATAACACAAATGTGATTTATTACAATAATATCAATAAATTGGTGGATAGAATGAAACTAATACATGAAGCTAAAGAAGCGGGTCATACTGGATTGGAAAACGAATGGGTGGCTTTAGTGGATGAACTCCGAAACCGTGGGGTAATCTTATAAAAATGCGTTACTCCTTAGAGTACTATTCAGTTGCACCATGAGTGTTGACAAGTTCGGACGTTACTCCTCGGATGGGTTATATTATGCGAATAATTTAAAAAGAAGTGCTGGTTTACCACAAACACCTGATGGAGATTATGATATGAGTAATAAAAGGTTAAAAAACATAAAAGATCCTTCGGATGAAAACGATGCGATAAACTTAAAAATATTAAAGGAAAAGATATCGCCAACATTAAAACTACAAAATAACACATATGACGCGGAAAATCATAGAATTATCAACGTTGGTAAACCAAATGAAAATGGTGATGTGATAAACAAAGGTTATTTGTCATCTGAATTAAAAAATACGTTAAAATTCAATGGGAAAACGTATAGTGCCAACAATAAACGTATATCCAACGTAGATGACCCTAAAGATGCAAAAGACAGCGTAAATAGACGCTATTTACATTCCTTGATACCTGAAAAGACAAAAGATGGATTTTCTTTTTATAAATTTGTTATTAATGATATAGGCTATCCAAAAACTGAAAACGATGCTGTAAATCTAAAATATATTAAAGATCATTGCATCATACGTGATGTAGGGGTTATAGATTGTTTTAATAATTGTTTAGCAAATGTTAAAGATGGTTCGGCGCCATCAGATGGTGCAACAGTGGGTCAAATGATGGAAACCTTAAAACAAGAAACAACCTCTTTTGTAAAACAAGATCAAGTAGTATCGAAGCAAGGGGATGAATTTGTTCAAGGTAATGAAAAATTTAATTTATTAACATACAAAAATGATGCTTGGGATTGCATGGATAAAAAGTTATCAAATATGGGATGGGGTTATGAAAAACAAGATGCAGCTGCTTTATCACAAACCGTACATCTAGATCCAGATCGATATTTTAGATGGTTTACATGTAATAATAGAGTGATAAGAGACTTGGCACAAGGAAGAGAAGCAAATGATGCTGCAACTGTAGGACAGACCATCACAACATCATTAAAGGATAGTAAAGTGTATAATTGTAATAATAAACGTATAACAAACCTTAAAGACCCTGAACATGTAGATAATGCTGTCACTGTTAATTTTCTTGTAAAAGTTTTAGGTAATGCGATATTTGATTTACACAATCATTTTACACCAGATATTCTTCAAGGAAAATCAGGTCATAATACTTATGCTGAATCCATGAGAGGTGAGTATATTAAACGAGAAATTTATAATAAATACTTTATTAACCCTAAAACGAAACAGTTTAGATCATCAGATTGGGGTGATATTGATATTTAAGTAAATAACTCAATAAATGACTTCATTTATGTGCAACCTGTCATAGAGTTAACACATGAGTTGCACATTGCCATTATAAAAGGACAATAATGACGTTCAAGTACATCAGTCCATATCGAGACACTGCAAGAAAAGGAGGTGGGATCACGTCCACAGCGGTTTCTCTGTTAAGTAAAGCTTTAAAACAAATTCCAGTAGGATCCATAGTAAATAGAGCAATAGACGCATTACCATACGAATTTCATATACCAGGAGGTTATCAGTATTGCGGACCAGGAACTAAATTGAAAAAACGACTGGAAAGAGGCGATCCTGGCATAAACAAGTTAGATCAGGCTTGTAAAGAACACGATATCGCATATTCCACGTTTGCCGATTCAAAAAATAGATCAATAGCTGACAAAAAGCTTGCGGACATAGCTTGGCAACGAGTAAAATCAAGTGACGCTAGCATAGCAGAAAAAGCAGCAGCTTTAGCAGTAACAGCAGGTATGAAGGCTAAAACAGCAGTAGGAGGTGGAAGAAGGAGGAGAAGGAGAGTAAAAAGGAGGTCAACCACAAGAAAACATGGAGGAAATATAAAAAGAAGACGACGATCTACAAGAAAAGGCAGGAAGAAGCCCACCGTGTGGTCAATGGTAAAAAACGGGGCAGGTCTTTACCTAAGACCTTATCGTGCATATTAAATGAAAGAAATCAATTGGTCATACCACATAAAGCGTTAACCAATATTGAATTATTTAAATATATTTCCTGTTTAAAAATACCATTTTTCCGCGGTGTGTTTATGAAAGACAGTTTACCAAAGAAAATGTGGCAAAATGAGACTGGAATTGTAAATTTGGATAATACTGAAGGGCCTGGCACCCATTGGGTTTGTTATAAGAAACTAAATAACAATGTATATTATTTTGATAGTTTCGGTAATTTGCCACCACCAAAAGAACTTCAAAATTACTTTAAATCTGCTAAAAACATATATTATAACTATAAAAGAGAACAACCTGATAATACTTCAATATGCGGCCATTTATGTTTGGAATTTCTAGCTAAAAGTATCAGTCACTATTGAGATGTCTTCCTATACGGTATCATTAACAGGAAAATCGTCCACTTTACGAAGTATCCTTTTTCCAGCGTTACGCTTGCAAAAAGGAAGGTTTTGGGAGGCGGCACTATTGGATTTTACAACGTACAACTCTATTCCCAATGTTACGGAAGGTAAAAATAACATATTGCATTATTATAAGGGAAAGGATGCCAGTGGAAAATTTACAGACTTACAAGAGTGCAGGTTACCCACAGGTTCTTATGAAATTGATCATATAAATGAATTTTTGCAAACTAAAATGGGAAAAGACAATATAACATTAAAAGGTAATAATAATACGATGAAAGCTGAAATTACTTCCAAATATTATATAGATTTCACTCAACCAAACTCAATTGGTGATTTATTAGGATTTTCCAACGATGGGCCTGTATTAGAACCAGATGTAACACATTCCGGTAAGAAAACAGTAACAATATTAAAAGTCAATAGTATAGACATAACTTGTAACATTATACAAGGTGCTTACAGGGATGGGGCTAACACCCACATCATACATACTTTTTACCCAAGTGTACCACCTGGATTTAAAATTGTTGAAAAGCCACAAAACCTGGTATATCTACCGTTGAACACCACTTTCATTTCAGACATCGTGTTGAGCGTATTGGATCAAGACGGTAACTTGGTAGACTTCAGAGAAGAGCCTATTACGATTAGATTACATTTAAAATCGACACTTTAATACAAAACCATGGGTTTAACATTTAAAAGCGAACAACCTACGGGAAACCGCATTAGTAGCTCTTCAGCTGTGGAGGAGTTAACACGCGAGAACATTCGTTTCTTAGAGAGAATTGGATTAAAATTAACCGAGTATGGATATACTGGATATAGCGCAGGGTCCAACATTCGACGAAACCCTATGGGAAAAAGAATATCACACCCACAACCCTTACACTTCATCGAAATTAAACAATAACGATGAAATTCGTATTCCCATACAAAATCAAGACATTTACACACTACCATGTGAAAGTTACTTGTATATTGAAGGACAAGTTACTAAAAAGGACGGTACTACTGTTGGTACAACAGTTCCATTTATAAATAATCCTATGGCTTTCCTATTTGATGAAATTAGATATGAAATATCAGGTGTAACAGTTGATTCCACTAAAAAAGTAGGTATTACGACAACTTTAAAAGGATTAACATCTATAACACCCAATGAAACCAATTTACTTAAACCTGCCGGATGGGTATTACCTACGATTGACACGATCACTCCAAATCCAAATGGATATTTTGATTTTCATATTCCATTACGTTTGCTGCTTGGTTTTGCTGAAGATTATAGGAAAATAATATTAAACGTTAAACAAGAATTAGTTTTGTTGAGATCTTCTAACGATAAAGACATTATTAAAGCTGCAGATGCTACTACAGATGCGACTTTAGAATGGAAATTAAAATTAGACAAAATTGTATGGAGAGTTCCACATGTTAAATTGGCTGACGAGCATAGAATGCTACTTTTAAGAAAATTAAAAGCCGATCGTGATATTGTTATTCCATTTAGAAGTTGGGAATTTCATGAGCATCCCAGTTTACCTACTACGGATCGACACACTTGGACTGTTAAAACATCGAATTATGTAGAACGAGCCAGGTATATTATATTTGGTTTACAAACAGGTAGAAGAGACGCCATTACTAAACATGCAGGACAATTTGATCATTGTGACTTGAAAAATATTAAAGTTTATTTAAATTCACAATTCTTTCCATACGACAATTTAAATGTGTCATTCACTAAGAAGAAATACAGTATATTGTACGATATGTACGCGAGATTCCAAAGTTCATATTACGGTAAAACAAATACACCTTTATTACCACCTGACAAATATTTCGATGCCTACCCAATAGTTGTAATCGATTGTTCTAAACAAAATGAATCAGTAAAGTCTTCAAGTGTGGATATAAAAATAGAAATGGAATTCAACGATGCTATACCGGCTAATACAACTGCATACTGTTTAATTCTACATGATAAAATCGTAACATACACACCTTTAACTGGAATTGTTAAAAATGTATTGTAAAAACCGGTTTTGTTTCATTCCGCGAGTATAAAAGCAGAGCGTACAGACCGCTCCTCATCAGTTTGTTGCCTACTGTTGTATGGGTAGCATCGTATTCAATATGGCTTCTCCTAGTGGTACACCTGAAAATGTGGTAGATATTGAGAAGGAGATATCTGAGTTTTTAGATCCTCAAGGTCACCAGGAAGGAGGTGAACAAAACGTTTGCGGACAACTTCACGCCAGTAATAATGTTGAAGAAAAAGGTAAAAGAAGAAAGACTATACAAAAGAGAAAAAGGGATATTGAAGATAATATTTCTCCAAACATATTGAGTGAGGTATTTTTGCGAATATTTTACCCAATCTCTTCCAGTTTGGATAAAAGTGTTTTAATCGGTGTTATGAAATCTACAGATTATTCCCCTACTGTAATTTTAACTCATGGACCCAAAATGATTTTGTTTACGGACAGTGCTTGGGAATCGGAAACATTTGCATCTGCTAGAATGCTATTTAAGTAGTAACATGTTTGGAAGAAAGACAAGAGTAGGACTTTTGGATTCAAATGTGGAAATTGATATTATTAAACAACGTGGTGATCATCAGCTACGGTTTAGAGACACAACAAGACATGATAACAAAATTCAACTTAATCGAGAGGAGTTTTTCATTTTAACTTGTGCTACTGAACCTATAACAAGATACTTGAGACAACTGGTGTTTTCAAGTTCGATTATTAAAGATTATCTGGAAGACACTTTGGACAAACAACCGGACGCACCTATATTATACGGACCTGTAGATACTTCTATATTTAATAGAGTTCCTCATGAAGTACAGATGTGGAGACAATTGGAAAAGTACGCTCAACAACATAAGAAATCAGTAAAACAGGAAGAAGAGGAAGATGGAGGAGAAGAATCAAGTGTTAGTGATGAAAATGAAAACAAGGAAAATATAAAAATGGAAACTTAAATAACAATGGTTAGTTTTTAAAACAATAACCAAAATTTTGTGGGGTTAGGCCTATTGGGGACGGTGCCCACGTTAAATATACACCAACGCGCCAACAACTGTACGGCCGGGTATAAAAGTAGTACCTACCGTGGTGTGGAAATCAGTTGACCTCCTGACTTCGTAATGAGCAGACGTGTGACCTTCAAAATGGACAAGGGAGAAGAACAACAAGTAAAGTCCAAGCCTGGTATTATTGCGTTTCAAGCATTTCGTGGTAATGATGATAGATTCATTATAAAAGAACTTGTGTTTTTGGACATGAATACAAGTGTTCCTTATTCGTTTTTATTTAAACCACCATGTTCTTATTCGTCTTTAACTAGTAAAGCCGCTACTACCAACAGATGGATTTCAAAACACTTCCATCATATCGATTGGTATGATGGTTTTACAAGTTACACGGACTTGTATCACATTATGCATCACTTTTCAGACAAGTTTACCAATATTTACACAAAGGGGCTGGAAAAGAAAAGATGGATCGAAGGATTTACTCATGTTCCGGTTAATGATGTGGAATTGGATAAGAATTATCAATACATGCTGGAAACCATATGTATTTGTACAAAAAGCCCAGAACATGATAAAGATAGACATTGCGCTTTGAAAAATGCCTATAAACTCGCCTCTTACCTTCAAAATGGGGAAGTGGGGAGTGGTGGGGGTAACGGAGAGTATATAAGTGGGGAGCAGACAGGGACCTGGCATGAGTATTACTCGAGATTCCGAGACGACAACATCTCCGAGCAAGAAGACGATCTGTAACCTGACCATGGCATCTCACCAGTTCCTTCAGACTTTGGTCGAGCAGTTCAATGCTCACTCCAAGTCAACAATATTACCTGTAAAGAAGTGCTCGGAACTAAAAGACGAGAAGCACTACATAATCCATGCTATGAAGAAGATGGAGACTACAGTTGGGGAGGCCATCTGCTGCAGTCTCAGCGAGGCGCCGTTTACTCCGGGGGATGAACCAAAGTTCCAGGTGTACCTGCCCAAGAGATTCGTCCATCTTCTACAAAACAAGGATCTTCGCTCTATTCAACCCGGGTGTCTATACCTGGTGTCGCACGGCTGCACGGGTAGCAATTCTACAGAGTTGACCATCCACATCGCTGACAAGCAGCAGTGTTAGATTTAAGTTTTAATGTTGTACATATGTTGTTGTTGTAATGTTTTATAAATAAACAAATCATAAAAGACAAAAAAAAAATAAAAAAAAAACAAAAAATGCAACATATCAATATGTGACAAACTTCACGTATTGATAAGTTGCATTTTTTTTTAAACTTCGCGGGTGACCTTGACCTTTGACCTTTGCATTTCACAACTACCCCCACTACCGTAATTACCCCCACTACCGCACTAGGATTCAAACCTGCTTGGATGCGAAAAACGGTCATTCTGTTGCCAACTAGCAAACGATGAGCACCTTGTACGAGCTTTGCTTACAACGAGTTATAACTGACGCATCTTTATTCCAGACGGCTTTACGAGATAATATCCCTATAACAGTAAAACAGGATATCGAAGAGTACAAGAAAGATAATAGAGGGTATTCGGGATACTCCTGGTATAGGTTCCAAGACGGGGAAAAGTTTTGTAGGCCTTGTGGCAATGCTGCCGTCAGAGACCTTCGACGGTTCGTACAGGAAGGTGGTAGAAAACAGTTTGGATTTCTAGCACCAATGTTTAGATTTGAAAACTACAAGGACACCTGTGCTATTTGTTCCATCCCTTTGTATCAATGGAAAAAGTTTAGAAGTGTTTAATTGCATCTTCCATACCCCCACCACCATTACCCCCACCACTTTTCCATGTACCTCCAAACGCTGTGCCTCGGCTTCATTTCTACTCCAGCAGCCAACCTAGCAACATCAGGATGTCTCTCAACGTCAGTTGCGCAAGTTACGAGGAGGTGAGCATCAAGACTCAGCAGGAGCTAAACGACTTATACAAGGAGTTGCAGCTGATGGTGGCACGAGGCTACCGTATAAATGTGCAAGTTTACGCTTGCAATATACGGAACACCCGGCAGTCAAAGGAAGAGCCTGGACACTCCTCAACGGCTTCCTCACCAGCATCCATGAAGACCGAGCCAGACAACTTGGACTACTTCAGCTGACTAGCAGTTGTATTTCTTGTCCTAACCATTGTAGAATATGTATATTTTTTCATTATATTAAAGAAGTAAAAGAGCAAAAACACCTATCTTGTTACTGACATATAAGCTCAGTAACAAGATAGGTTTTTTTAAAACACAATTTGGATGACCTTGAAACTTCCCCCTCCACTGCTTTGTTACCCCCACCACTTGACTATTGGTGTACATGGCACATCGCAATTGGAAACCTCATTCCATCTTCAACAGCCACACCGACAACATCAACAATGGCAAACCTACCAACAGATGAAAGATGTCCTCACGCATGTTGTGACTTCGTCCACGAGTTGGAGAAGAGGATGCAGGAGAGGGCGATAAGAAGAAAGCAGATCCACTCAGAAAATATCATGATAGTCAACGGCTATCTTTTATTGTTCGGCCTTATTATGGTTGTACTTTTCATACTGTATGGCATAGTCACATGTGTCGGCAAGGTTGCAGACGAAAACGCTCGCCACCATCAATTGGAAAGTTTCAATGTTACTTTGTAGGTTTTCCTTTTTTTAAAACTTCGTTTGGATGACCTTGAAAATACCCCCACTACTCCACCACACCCCCCACCACTTCACCATGTTCCTGCATGAGCATCACATCAACCGTCATTCCTTGTCCGACAAGCAACCATGGCAGACAACAACACCATCAGCCAAGCTGACTCCACTACTGATGTTGGTACAAGTACGGGTTGGACACTGTCGATCGATAGTGTACACTATTTGGAAACAATTTGCGAACGGATGAAGGAAATACTGCGGGACAACCCTGGAATCATAATACAAATGAATTTAAATTATGATTGGTCCCAAGTCAGAATGCAAGGGGATGATAACAACGGTCAACAATCTCCACAATATTCGCCCATGTCCCCGATCTACCCTTACGGCGAGTCTGACGTCGATGAAGATGAGGCTAATGAGGATGTGGGGGACAACGAGGCTGAAGAGGAGTAACCTTCATTCCTTTTTTTTTAAAACCCAAATTGGATGACCTTGAGAATTCCCCCTCCACTATTTCCTTTTTTTAAAACCCAAATTAAATGACCTTGAAAACACCCCCTCCACATACTTTTGGTTTACCCCCTCTACTTTTCAATACTGTTACCACAGTCTGTAGCTCACATCATTCCTTGCTTAGCTATCATGGCGGACAGCACTCTTTCTCGAGTTGACTCCACTACGGATGAAGAATGGCCATTTTCCTGGAATGTTCATCTGCAAGACTCGGCAGAAGTGGATATGTTGCATGAGAAATTGGTGTATGTATTAAACGAAAACCCCAACATTGAATGTAGAATGACTATGGATTTCGATGCGACAGGGGTCCACACTCAACCTTCCACTTCCAGCCAGCCTGAACCTCAGCTACAGCCGAAGAACTTTACACATCTTTACACTCCAATACGGCCGGAGGATGTGGTTATCAGCGAGGCAGACTCTACTACAAGTTATATTGAGCCAACAAATTGGAAGCTTGTTGTTGACACCTTACACAAGGTGGACTTAGTATGTGACAAATTAAAGGAATTGATGATGCAAGATCCTGGTCTTCGTTTTAAAATTGATTTGTTTTTCATCTGGGGAGCACCTGCACGGGGCTCTTCGTCTGACAGCTCTCTAAGTACAACGGATGAGGAGGAGGAGGACGACTAGTTATCTTTTTTAAAACTCCGTTTGGATGGCCTTGACCTTTCCCCCTCCACTGAGTTTATTTAAGGTGCACTCTCAATGACTGCAGCATCATTTCATCGCGCACCTTCACCACAGCAACATGGAGAGTCAACTCAACTACTGTTGCGAACGGAAATGTTTTTCATGGCCGAATGACATTGATGTTGCGGATGGCCTGGCGTGTAGAAAATGTGAAGCTTTTGGTCAATGCATGTGTAAGTGCAAGTCTTGGAAGAAGCCTAAACCAGAGTTGAAGACATTCCATGTGTACCAGATGAGAGGGCATAAGTACACTTGTTGCCCTGAACGTTGCATTGAATTCACACTAAAACAGCTAACTGGCTGCAAATTGTGCAACAATCATTTTGCAGGTTTTTGCAAACATTATTTAGGAGCCTGTCAGTACAGATCAACTTGGCATACAGAAGCACTCACTATCAATGAAATCGCTATAGATACACAAGAGTAGTCTTTCTACTCTTTTCTTTTTTTTAAAACTCCATTTGGATGACCTTGACCTTTCCCCCTCCACTCACCTTAGTTTATATAAACCCCATTTCCACTGACCACAGCATCACTTCATCGTGCTCCCTCGTCAAAGCAACATCAACTATGGAAAGTAAGCGCATCTCATGTTGCGAGCATAGGTGTTTGGAGATACAAGGCGTCACATATTGTGCAAAGAAGCGTTGGGAGGAAGAGACGGGGACAACCTATTGCTGTGAGGATAAGTGTTTCCTCTTACCAAAGTGGCAAGTGGATGGGCTGGCCTGCCGGCAATGTGAATGCTTCGGATGTTGCAGGTGTAGATGCAAGAACCAACAGCTGCCACCACCGGTACTACAAACTTTCAAAATCTACAAATCCAAATACTTTTATACTTGTTGTCCGCAGCGGTGTATTAAATTTCACTTCTCCAATCTTACCAATTGTCGGAAGTGCTACGGACAACCTGATGGGTGGTGCACCTGTTTTCTGGACTCCTGCCTCTACAGATCGGATTGGTTTACAGATCCGTTGGAAATTGATGAGGTCGCCCAGGAAGCACAAGAGTAGTCTTTCTACTCTTCAACTTTTTTAAAACTCCATTTGGATGACCTTGAGATTTCCCCCTCCACTTCCCCATATACCTAGAGTACACAGAGCCTGACAGTCAGTCACTCGGTAGCTGTCGTGGGGTGCGCATCGGTGTCGGCGCTCCGTTGTTAAGTTTTCAAGGTCACAGTAATATGAAATTGCGGGCGTTGTACTGGTTCAAGGTCACCTGAGGGATAACCGATTGCCCAATTAGGCAGAGTCATGTCAGAAACTCGAGTTTAACTTGGCACTTTTGCCGTTTCTCGTCGGAAATTCGCTCCAAGTGGTCAAGGTCACGAGGACTCTGACTGAAACTCGGAGCGTAGTGCGAGAAACGGCAAAAGTGCCAAAAAATTTTAAGTTTCGGCATGACCTTGACCTCAGTGGCGTCGGTGACGTCATTTTGATGACGTAAGGGGTGATGACGTCATCAGCACGTCATTTCTGTGACGTCATGGGTGTGACGTCATCGAAATGACGTCATTAGTGATGACGTCATCGATTGCGTCATCGATGACGTCATCGATGACGTCATCGGTGAGGTCATTGACCTCGATGACGTCATCCCTCAGGTGACCTTGAACTGGGCCAGCGGCCGCAATTTTACACTACTAGTTACCTAATTTTATTTGATTTCCGGACATGTTTCCAGGGGTTTCCCCTTCATTCCAATACCAATACACGTGTTCGATATTTAGGACTTTTCTGGCCCAATACCGTAGACCTACTTTAGAATACATCAAGGCTCCTAGAAAATATAAATGAAATTAAACTATCAATGACAATTTCTATTTATAGCCTTTTACTGGCATCTTCGAAAGGAAAATTTTTAAAAAAAGAAAAAATTAGAAAAGGCGAACCAAATTATTTGATTACACCTTCCCAATCTACCCTGTAATCCGCAAGTCAGGAAACTTACCAAATGAATGTACTTTGTTATATTTTACAATAAAAACGTTTTCTTGAAATTTTTACCTTCTTTTTGAGTTCATGAGAATTACAGTTATGAAAATAATAATATACGTAATAACTAGTCTTGCAATTATTTACTACATTATTATAAGCTAATAATAACTACACGCCCATCGCATCACCATTTAGGCAAACAACTCTACGTAATAACACGTATTTCAATATCAATGTATTATATTATTAAATTACTTATATTTAATATTACAAAAAGTCACATTATCAAATTGTTAGAGGTAGCCGTGAGCAATGTTAAGAAACTTACCTCAATATGACCAGTGATGTATGAAATTTTTGTGTACTATGGTAGAAGTGATGAAAAGTCGAGGTGATCCTAGTGAATTAAATCGATCTACATGCTGGTTAATACCAAAATAGAAATCGTTTAGAAGGATATACTACTATATAACGTATTACCGAAACTAATATATACTGAGTTTAGTAAAATCATCATTGCAGGGACCGGCAGCCAAGTCGGGTAACTGATTGATCGGCGATCGCTGACGGAGCTGGAAGCTGATTGCTGCTGATATCTTTAATTAAGCGCTGATGTAAACACAACTCTTCGCTGAAGATATTTGTTCGTCAACATTCTACTCCAGATGTTTTAGAATAGGTGTGTTCACCAGTATTCTGATTTATTTATGATTCGGTCTTTATAGTAACTTAATTAGGTGATTTTGAATGTGTATTTTACTATGAAAGTCTTATGATCTAGGAGTGTGATGAACTGATTCATTTGTCCGAATCGTACAGGATTTAGAAAGTCTTAATATGAACAAGTTCAGCTGAGTTTAGTTTTAAACCTTTAAAAAGATTCTTATTTCACTAAGGATTGATCCATAAAACATTCAAATTCAAAGGCGAGCTTTATAACCAGCATACAACATAAGAATTATATTTTTCAGCTAAATAATACTAAGCATTAGCATGGCTTTAATTAGTTTAATACTAAACAAATATGACATTATTAACCAAATTAGAATATTGAAAACGTATTATGATAAGTGTTTTGCAGTAAAAAAATGTCATTTAAATTTTACTTGTGTACTTTTTCCAGCCTTGCAAAATATGTGAAAACCATTTTTTCCTATACTCTAATACGATTAAGATGTATTTGTATGCACACTGATCTCGAAAACATCTCTTAACATTTTCTTAGAACATATAAAAAAATTAGTTATGGAATTAAGATAATATTTTTAAAGTCTATATGCTAAGAAAAAACTTGTATTGTTATAATTTTGAATTTAACTTTAAAAATGTTTAGCATTGGTCTTTTTGAATGAAAAACAAAACACAATAGTTTTTGAAAACAGCTGACTCAATTGTTAAAGTAAGAACAAGGTGCTCCACTATAAACATGTGGTTTTCCATTGTTGCCAACTTATGAATAACCAAAGAATACCATATTAAAAAAATAATCGCGTCTGATCATACTTATGTTGATAAATATTAATGATTATATAGAAAAACGTAAAGTAAATAATAAAAAAACTAAAAAATTTGTAGAGTTTCAATTTAATTTAAACAAAAGAATTAGTTATAATGATTAAATTAGCCGTAAAAAAGCTGTACCAGACGGATTCAACTTGCCGTTCAACAAATTTCTACCAGAGTGCAGCACTCAACATAAAAAGTCTGAAAGACGAGAAAGCGAATCGAAGGAGCTCATCTTGAGCATTTGAACTTTACATTTTACACACCGTTTGTTACGGATATTAATAGGCCAACTTCAAAGAATTGTACAAGTTAACCGAGGGAATGCTCAGCTTCTAGGTACTCAATAGTTATTTGTGTTTCTAGGGACTAAAGTACACTTTTTCCCCCTTAAAGGAAACTGTTGTCGCCCAAAGGCGAAGCCGAGGGCAACAATTTCTCTGAGGGAGAAAAAGTATTTTAGTCCCTTGATGCACACAGCATTTTTCCTCCACCTACACGAATAACAATAGGCTTACAGTATATATTTTAACTTTACTTCATACAATCCCATGCCCCGTCAAGCTGGATCAGTCACATCAAAATAAAAAAAAAACACACAAGGTAAGTTATATCATTTTTAAAGAACACAAAAAAAAAACATAATTTAAGCCAAGTGAAAATTCTTACACTTAGTTTTTGGACTTCTAAGGTTAATAGCCTCTTCAAGCGAAATGTAAACAATCACGTACCTTGCTCACAGAACGGCTTATGCTACAGCTGATATTGGTAAACAAAGAGTAACGAAACAAATACAAGTGACAGCTGACTGTCACTAACGTTCTTTTTAAGCTCTCTTTTAATGTTATTCTAATGTAACTAACTAGGCTGAAAAAAAGTAAAAAAATGAAGTATTCAAGTCACATGGGGTAAAAACTAGTACTTTAGTAGTCTATTCCAAGGAGTAAAATACGGTTTTAAATAGTAGGTGGAGGAAAAGTATATGTTCGTAATTTTTAATTATTACTACCTATAATATTTTTTCTTGGCAATTCTAAAAATGTTGCTTTAATACGAAAAATAAATTACGAACACAATGTAAATGTCCTTTAATACATTCAACCAGTTTAAATGTATCAAAGACCCATTAAGCTTGTAATGTAAAATGCGGAATAAAATCATTGTTATGTACCATTCACAATGTGATGCAGCGCGAAGCAACGGCGCGGCGTTCATATTACGAGTATTGTGCAACAGCTAAAAAGCGTTACTGGGGTTTTTACTGCTGTCTAAATGCATGAGATGGTTACATTTCCGATATGTGGGATTTATACTCACATTTATGTTGTAGTACTAATACAATTTTAAATGATGAACTTTACGTTATTTTTTTTTTATTGGCTTCAACTATTAAATGTAAAAATAAAAGTACACTTACACGTTTTGAACATTATATCGTGTTTATCACTTTTAATTTCACGGACATTTTCATTGCATTATATATATTTTTTTTAATACAACGTAGTTATACGTTTACAATGTTTTTTTTCATTTAAAATTTGCAGATATAGACAGCAAAGTACCAAATATTCAATAGATTAAGTTCAAAATAAAACAATAAAAATTTTACAACTGTATCTATATTTTACTTTTATCCCTGTAATTATCTCCAGGTACATATGTATATCAAGTTTAATTTTAATGTAAAAGTATTTAAGTGATAGTTAGAATCAAGCAGTATGGAAAATAATGGTGTAATTCTATTGTCGGGAATTCACTAAGGTAAATTTGGTCTATTCTAAATAAGTGGTTTGGAGACATTAATTACTTGCTGGAAGTACAACTATCCAACTACCAACTGGAACTGTCTGAAACTGGAACTGTTTGAGGAGATCCTAAGTTAATGCCCTCTAAAATTATTCTGTATGTAATTATTTATTTATTTTATAAAAAATGCGCGTTAAAATAAATAAAAGGAAAACACATGAAACGTTAAAAAATTAGTATGTACCTAATTAAATTAGTACAGAGTGATTAAACAAAAGAGTCAAAATAGGAAGACAATAACAAACCAAAACAACTTCACGTCTAAAATCACATCACATTCTTCGAAGTTGAGTGCTGCCCAAGAATAAAAACTAGTAAAATATAAACTCCTTGCCTACAAAACAATGTTATTTAGAAATATATCTAAGCGTGCCAAACATTTTACTTAAAAACTGTAAATAATATCGAAAAAGTTAAAATTTAACTCCAGTGTACTTTTAGTTCTGTATTTTAAGGTGATTAAAATGTTTTTCTTGCCCACCATTTAACTAATATGCTAACCAACTAAATGCTAACCCCCATATTATTATGTGTAAAAAATAAAATGGTGGCTAGCGGCTAAACGAAGCATTTTGGACTCCTATTTGCTTGATTTTTTTTATTAATTGATTGTCTTAACCCAAGGGACGTATACACCAAATTTTCCCTGTTTCTTTGTAAACACCCAGTAGGTTATATTGAAATGTGGGCATTTCCCAAAAGGCCTCTGAAATCGCTATTAAGCTTGCACCTCATCACATTTCCTAGTTTAAATTGAGGAATTAATATTCATCATGGTAAAAAAAGAAGAAAATCTGCTTTTATTGCTGAAAGTTTTACGGATTTAAAAATTATTTAATAATAATTATAATATTAATATTTTTATTTCCCCAAACATATTTACAACATGTACACAACATAACATTTTCTGAAAATCTCGAGAAAGAAAAAAAACATCATATTGTCTACAGAAAATACAGGAAATTTATAAACTTTTTGTACATCTATCTAATTAAAAATTATACAACAAAATAATCTATATAAAGTACAAAAAAACTCACTGAAAATAAATATTGTTTGGAAAGTCTAGGGCCTCTGAGGCAAAGCCTGTTAGAGGTTCCTTATCAGTTTAGTTTTAAAACATGTCCCTCAATATTATTTGGTTGTGATAAATCTGAAAAATTGTCGTTAAATATTTTGGAGTATAAACTAATCTTTAAAATATTTCTATACCATAATAACTACAGTAATGAAATATATTTTCACAATTTTCAATAGGAACCAGCATATCAGAAACTCAGAAAACACAGTGTAGGGTACAAATAACATATCAGTTAGGCCCTTATAAAACAATACTTTTTCAATAAAATATTTTTACATTTTACATTCATGACCAAGCAATTATTATTTATTTATTTATTAAAACTAAATCAAGTTTGTTTCAGTAGAATTTTAACAATATGTTATCTGAGAAAAATTCTATTTGGTCCTAAATGCCAGAAAAGCTCTCGATTTAAAATTTTACTATTGTATATCAGCAAACAGTGTCAGTCGCTTTCAACAATATTTTGCAAGGCCAGAGGTGGAAAATCAGAAGCAGATATCAGCAGTGGAGCTTTAATTGAAGATGCTATCAGTACCAATCAGAAACCAGCTGCGTCAGTGACCGTCGATCAATTTGTTACATGACTTGGGGAGAAATTGATCACTTAGCACAGTATACTTTTATCAACTTTATATCAAGACTTTATTGATTGCCTTAAGTTGAGTATTTCAAAATCTGGATTAAAATCTCTTTAAAATCAACATAAATGCATGATCTTACTCTGTAAAATATTTTTAATACTTGCTGTAAGATTATATTACAATATTTAAATAAATTTAAATTTATACTTATACCTAAAAAATTTTAAGGAATTGTTCAATGTGCATTTCTTTAATGTTTAGAATGGTATATCTCCTCCTTATTGATTACTGAAAAATTTAAAATTCTTATATTGAGTTTGGTTTTGATAAATATTTTATATGACTGGCACAATAGGTATGTGTGTGTTTTTTTTCAATATTTTTTAAGGTTTCATTATAATTGAAACACAGATGGGTTATACTGAAGTTAAGTTAAGACAGTGTTTGATTTTTTGTATTAGTAATGAGACATGAGTTATTATTCTAGAGCAGAATATCTTGGATGTTTATTTATTATTGAGGCTTGTATTAGAGTCGAACAATGAAAAGAATAAAATTTGTTACATTTCAAGAATAAGAATGTCTTTTGCAATATACAACGTAGATTAAAGCCCTCGACAATACACTTGATCCGTGTGAATGAGCACTAGTATATTGAATAACTCTGAACTTAAAGTTTTTACAAAGTAACCAAAAAAATATAATCACGTAAAATTTTCGTAATATCTTAGAAAACTAATTCATAAGAAAATTTGAATTTATTCAACTCTAATGATAATTTTTTTTAAATCCTCTATATACTTTATTTTATAGTATATTTCGTCACTAGTCCGGAAAGTGGTCGTTATCGGTGCAAGATCGAGTTTCAAGTACGAGGCGAAGCCGAGTACTTGAATTCGATCAAGCACCGATATACCACTTTCAAACGAGTTACGAACAGTACTTTTCATCATACCACCTTTAATAAATATACAGTTTGGATAAAAATTTAAAAAATTTTAACCTATATACCCCCTCTTACGTTGTTATTTGTTTATCTTGTATTTGAACTATTTTCAACTAAACAATCAGCTGTTTGACATTTATATATTGGAGTCAACGAGGTTTAACTTACTGTAAGCAGAATAGCAGCGCTAGTGGTGTCAAACATTGGAAGTTTTTTTCCGGCCTAGTCCCGAAAACCACTGTTTCGAGGACTAGTCCCGAAAACTTTGTTTACCAACACGTTTATCCAACCCACCGGGAATCAACTAGTTTCGATCACAGCTGACCGTTCCGAAAACAACGTTTATCGCAATGGTATGATGAAAAATTATTTTCATTTCTTTGGGTTTGTTAAAATCGAACAACAACATCCTAAATGATCACATGATTAAATAAGAAACATTTTTACTTCAGGAATAGCTCAACTCTGGAAATAGCTATTTGTGTATTAAAAGCGCAAATAACGTCATTGCCGCTCGAGAATGTAGATGGCCGCACGAAGCGTCAGCTGAGTGCGGCCAAACATTTCGAGAGCGGCAATGACTATTTGTGCTCGTAATACACACAATATTTTTCCTACCACCATAATTAAAACCGATTAAATGTATTTAATAAACGTACACAATTATATTAACTTTAAATTTAACTTCATTAACTTTCATTAACTTAATAACTGTAATAAATCGTAATCACTTGCATAGGTGTGTAACCGGAAGTTAGTGTTATCAAAATACTAACCATGAAATCAGCTGATTCAGAGCAAAGCAACTACAATTAATTTGTAATGATTATGGTGATTGTCATGTGGTTTCTGACCAACAGAAATTAGTCTGTCACCTTCTTTACCGTTCTAACCTATTGTAGATTTAAAATAACCTTGATTTAGAGTGCGCCAATGTTCCATTACCGCTCTAGAGCGGAAAAGGACCGGAAAACGGAAATGAACTGTTTTGCGTAGGATTACAGCTTTGGCAATGTGATTATTTCCATGCAGTGGTAGGAAAAATAAATAACATCTTGATCCATGTAACCAAAAACTAACAAATCTTGAATAAACAAAATCTTATTCAAGTGCATTTTCCTGGGCCATCCACTGTAAATTTCAATACCAAATCACAAAACATACTCAAGTAACTTTTAAACTGTATGGGCATTTAGTTCTGATATAGAAAGGAATATGGTTCGAAGTTGGTCCCGTAAGTTTTATCAAACAGAAAAGTAAAAATAGATTAGTTATGAAGATTTATTTGAGTCAAAACAGTCTACTGTTATTTCATAATAAAATATTTGATAAAACTGGTACTATTAAAAACGGGCAAACAGGCAATGGAATAAACATGTGGCTTATCAGTTTTGAAAAGTTTTAAGAAACGAAGTTTTGATCAAGATAAACTGGGGTCAAAGGACAAAGGAGGGGTTTCTTAAAGTCAGTAGATTGCCTGCGGCGCTTCAGTAAGAAATGATGAAGACTGTTCATAGATTATTTTTCTGGAATCTAATATTGTTTATAATTAATAATTTAAAATCCTAAAATAAATACTAATATGATACAAAAACTTATTTTTTTCATCTTTATTGCTACGAATTTGTCGGATCTAAATATTAAAGGGTTTAAATATTCTTTTATATGTAATATAGTTAAACTAAATTGCCTCATTGTAAATAATCCACATAATGTACATTGGCAAAAACGAATGTAGGAATATTGGTAGCATTTGTTAGTCCAATAATACACCTTCATTTTGTTTTAACTTAAGAAATTAATATAAAGTTAAAGTAAATAAAACCTTTTAAAATAGAATTGCTTTTATTTGTTTCCAATGAAAGTCTCAGAAAAACTGTCCAAGGGATTGAAAAAAGTCGATCTTCAATCGACTTAAATTTGATCTTAAATCCTCTTAAGAAAAGTTTATTTTCCATTTTTGACCAATTCAGAGTAATATTTTTTAATAAAAATAACACATGTTAATACAGGACCAAAATTGTTTGTTTTTGGACTACCCGCATGCAAATCAGCCCAGTACATATCTAAAAAAAACTGTTCAAATGTGTTTTTTACCTCAAAAATTTAATTATATTGATAGTTTTGGCTAAGAGAAAAATAATAAAATAAAAATGTATTATAATTAATAACTATCAGTAGTTGTAACTAATTAGAATAGCTACACCTAAAGCCTGTAATGGTACAGCAATGCTATGAAATTATTTTGACGATTCTATTATAAACGTGTGAAATTAAAACATTGTATATTTTGGATGAACAATCAAAATAATATTGTTCTGGGGCATGATAAATTAGTAAAGTTGAATAATTAATCATGCAAATTTTCCCAACCAGTTGAAATTTGGCCACTTAGGAAAGAGAACAGTTTGCATTCCTCTCTGAATATGAATTATGAACCTCACTTAAACTTTGCTTATAAGTTGTGAGCTTATAAGTTTGCAGATTAATTACCCTACATTTGCTTTTTATGTGTTTTAAGGGTTTAGTGTAAAAAAGAGAGAAGTAGAAAGCAGAAGCTTTACATAAAAATAACCAGTAATAGTAATAAGATTGAAACTAAAATTTTTGGATTACATTACGTATACTGCATTTGAACAAATCACTTTTGCTACACAACTTCTTGTGTTATTACTATACTCTCCTTATTAATCATATATTATTGTTTGAAAATGTCTTCATGAAAGCATTGATGAATCGTTTCTGTTGTATGATCGATTTCCATCATTTATATATTTTAACAAGTGTTTAATGCGCTGTGTAATTTAACATAAGTGCTGGTTTAAAGGTCTGCATTCATATGTAAGAATCTTATATATTACTTCAGATTTTTTAATGATTTTCTAACTTAATTCATATGTTCACCATGTTTGGCATAATCATCGTATTTCCCATACATTCAATTTACTTTTTTGCGAAAACGTCTTTTAATTATATTTTACGAAAAAGTATCTGAATTGTAGCATTATTTTATAATTTTATTTGAAATCTATATGACCTACATGTTTTGTTCTATTGGAATACAAAAAATCTATACAATAAAAATACATTTTTTTTAAATAAATGTACAGTTTATTACAACACTTCCGTTATAATGTACAGAGTGACCACATATTATTCTAAAGATGGTACAATAACTTAATTTAAGATGTTTACAGCAACTGTCAACACCCAGAAAAGTCACTGTATTCACAATTAAAATGTAGCGAACTAAGAGGAAGTTTCCTACTCAAAATTTAATTCAAATATGCTAAGTAAAAAGTGTTTAAGTTTATCTCATAACGTATTTAACATCAGTTGAATATGATAAAATGTAAACCATAATATTTTTCACCCACTTTGAGAGTTCATCGCCTTGTCCGTGGTGAAGTTGCGAGAGATTTAAATGTAACAATTACTATAAACTTCGCACACTAATTTGAATCATTATTAATGTGTCTCGTAGGTATGATAAACATAATTATTTAGATCTAATTTTTTATAATTTTAACCATCTATTTTCTTTCTTGATTTCAACTCTTAAAAATAAACCCTGAATTTTCTTAAAACACTTAAATAGGCCAAACAATCATCAGTTGTAACGTAATGTAGCTATAACTAAAGCCAAAAATGTTGTACTGAAGTTATATATAAGATTTTTACACGCATTTTAATTGTATTAGGTACAAGAACATCAAATAACTTATTTCGAATGTCTTTTTTACTTACATTTTGCAGCTGTCAAGTACATCCTTCTTCAGATTTCAACAGCCAGGGTTGGTTTGAGCAATAAATAATACCTAGGATAATATTTCTTTGAGCTTTAAATTTTATTACCAAGTAACGTCTTAAATATATATCTGCGAAATAAATAATATCTAGAAAATAATCGTTTTATTTTAAACCTGATGCCAAAATAAATAAAACCAGATTTAAATAGTAAATATAAATTTGTTAAAGTTAATAAAATACAAAAATGTTTAAATTCGAGTTATTTAATTTGTACTCTTCACACAATCTGCAACGAATAAGTATTTGTTTCCACACAACCTTCAACTACAACACCATCTACTCAAAGTAATGTTAAGTTCCAGAAATATTACTAATGTTAAATAATATTGAGCGGTCGATGTAGCATCTATAAAAGGAACGTGTAACCTAAACAGAATCATCATTTGCTTCTAACTGACGCAGCGAAAACAACTACCACTACCATGTTGTACAGAATGATGATTGAATTCAATGGAAAAATCTACGGAAAGCACTATCAAAGTGTACAACAAATGACGTCCGATCTTCAAGTATTGACTAAAGAAGGATTCCAGCCAAAATTAATTCTAAAATTTCCTGAAGTACATCCACTATCCACTGAAGATCTCATCACTATGGCTAAAGAAGAAAAAGAAAAATACAAACAAGATGTAAAGAAAGAAAACGAAGATGAAAACTCAGTATCTTAAATAAAAAAAACTTACATTTGTAAGATGTTCTTTTTAAAACTCCATTTGGATGACCTTGAGATTACCCCCACCACTTTTCCTAGTCTATAAAACACGCTATCCTACACTATACAACTTCATTTCTTGGCTAAACTTAGAAGCGTCAACATGGAAAAGAAGAAAAACGAGTACAAACCACGCTATTGTTGTAAAAAAAAATGTACCGATATAGGAAGATGGATGGTAGACGGGTTAGCTTGTAGAAAGTGTGAATTCTTCGGATCCTGTTACTGCAAATGCAATACAAAACAACTACCACCACCAGAATTGCGAACCTTCAAGATCTATAAATCAAGATACTTCCACACTGGCTGTCCCCAGAGATGTATCAAATTTCATCCGTAAAAACTTGTTAATTGCCGAGAGTGTAGTGCATATTATAAAGACGACTTTTGTATATGCATCATAAATGCGTGCAAGTACAGATCAGATTGGTCTTCTCATCCTATTGAAGCTTCAGATGTATAGCTGTTGTCACTGACTGCAGCTCTTTTTTAAAACTCCATTTGGTTGACCTTGAAATTATCCCCACCAACATATATTCTACGGATCCTTCAATACGTTTCTCATTCCGATTTCATTACTTAAACTGGCAACAACATGGATGATAGACTCATTTCTTTTCAACATTTAATTACCGAAAGACAAGAGATGGAAACCCTATTCAAAACTTACTCACACTTATGGATAACTATCCTTATCCTTGGATAAAGTGGATCAACATCAAAGTGGAGTATATAAATCCTACCACAACATTTTCATCATCTTCTTCTGTCACCTCCACGTCTTCATCATCGCAAAGTGCAGAAGGAGAGGAACATACAACTAATGGTCTTAAAATTATTGAATTGGACAACGATGGACAAGAAATGCAAACTCTGGTTAAAAATAAACTTAATATTTGATTTACAAGAATAATTAGTCTTTCTAATTTATATTACAGCTAATACTTATTTCTACACACCACCCATGACCTACCAAAATGACATTTTGCGGCAAAATGCGCTGGCCGCCGGTTCGCATATGGGTATATCACCCTTCCCCCACCACTCCACTTCCCCCACTCCTCTACTTCCCCCTCCACCGCCTTTGCCCACATATAAGCGACCCTCTGACCATCGCTCACCATTTGTTTGCCAATTTCCGAACGATGAGCTCCTCTCCATTAACAACAAGTAAATTTACTTTTCTTATTGAATCACAACAAAACTTACAAGATATATTTGAAACTTTAAGTGATGTAGTGAACACTCTAAATAACACCGTTACTATTACTGTGGAAGTTGCCTACAATTGTTCTGATTACGAAAACATGGAAAGCGAAGACGTCGAAGTTTTACAGCTGCCAAACAACACTCTTCAATTTTCCGAAGCTGCAACACCCGACACAGCTAACGATGATGTTTAGTCAAATACAACTCTTTTCTTCACCCTCCACTATTTTAGAGTAATATATACCCTGTCCCTATCTCTGTTTATTATTTCATCGCCAACTTTCTTACCGTCAACACCGCTCCCGTTTTACCTGCACACATTTAATACACTAAGATGATGGATGATTTTTCATTTACATCACGATTGGAAGAGGATAAACTCAATCGAAATCAACAGACTACAATTGGAAACAAAGAATCAACAAGAAATGATTCAGATTTTACAACTATTCAAATGCGTACTGTGGATAGTATGTTTTTATCTTCTCATCGCTATCACCCTTGGCATCTACCACTCCATTAGCAGTAAACAACACTTCAACACCTCCTCAAATAAAACCACAACTTTTCTTTGGTTAAATAAATTTCTACCCACCTTCAATCTAACCCCTCGGGGCTCACCTTTTTTAAAAACCCCTCCGGATGACCTTGACCCACTTCCAAAACCCACCATCACTGTCAAAAAACCCCAGCCGCTACGACCCATACAACAGTTACAACCGCCTGACCTTGACCTGAGCCAGGAGTGGGCAAACCCCACTACTAGTGATCATTACTTACTATATACAATAGGCCTACATACAATACATATCCATACAAAATTCAAACAATATATCATTACAATATTAATTTTATAACAGTGTACAAGAGATTTAACAGCATAAAACACCAAGATGAAGCTGAAAATAATAAGGAAACCTTCCTTTTTGAGAATCGTACAAAGAATATTCATTTGTAAGGTTGTTTGTCGGTTGCTATGCCTTACTGATTACACCGATGATAGACGGTTGGAATCAGGCATTCAATTTTGCTCGTATTTCCGCAGATTACTCTATGAACGAAACGATATAGTAGTTTGTAATAAAATTTTTACTGTTATTAGATTTTTTTATCTATTAATCTAAATATATTTTATAAGAAATTCCTTAGTTTTCATATACTTACAATACAATCAGTTTTCGTAATCTTCTATGAAATAGAACTCTTGCAATGAAAATTTGCTCATATTTTGTAACGTGATTTTAAACTTACCTTTCATAAATAAAAACACCAACAATTATTTTTATTATCATTTAATGTTAATTTCATCCATAATTTATATAAAATTTTAGTTGATTCTTTTGATAATTGAAAACTTTGGGGTGTAAACAAATATTTTTTCAGTGAATATACACTTTAAGATACAATCCTTAAACGTATTGGGATTCAAACACTTCCCCAGCTTTACATGTTGTACCAGCGCCTTCTTCACCACCAGAACACGTAGAACCTCATAATACCCGTCACGTGACCTCGATAACATACGAACCACGTGTTCCATATTATACAGCAGCTGGCTTGGTATACTAAAAGCTCTCTTTGGATAATATCCAAGATGGACATTTTAAGAGACTGAAATGTCCATCCTTCTAACATCCAAACCACCATAACGTATCGGAATGAAAAATAGATGAAATTCATAAATACTCGTACGTCATAATACGCTTAAAAGCTTGTTGAATAGAATTAAAAATAAACTGGCTTATTTGGTATTTTTTCATAATGTCAAAAACAGTCTTGGTGACAAAAATAACTAGGTAGCAGGATTGCGAATTTAATTTGAAACTGAATTGAGCATATGGGTATTCTTCCTTTAAATGTTAGTATTAAATATTAATTAAAAAATGCAATCTAATATACGTTTTTAAGTAGATTACATTTACCGTCATTTTGGCTCTTTGAAACTTCGTCAGACCTATTGCTAAGGTCTGATCATGGTGGTTTTTTAACCCCTTCAAATAGAGAATTGCTAAAATGTATATTGAAAGCCTTATAGCAAAAGACCTAAGAAGGAAAACAGTTGAAAAACTGTTATATTAATAAAAATAGCATAAAAACTCATGTCAGATTAGGTATTTATTTAAGAAACAGGCACAACGAATCTCACATCAGTTTAATCTGAGCGTTGCAATAAAATAACGGCCGCTCGACTCAATCCTGCTTTACTGGATATCGTAAACTTCAGATTTCACTCTGAAATAGATGAAGAATTGCCTTCAGGGTACATACCTTTAAAATTGTTATTGCATTTACAAAATAATTCAAACTTTACATTTTTAGTTACTCATCTCCTTTTTTGATATATATTTAATAAATTATTATCAATAAATGTAGAATAAACACAAACAGTATAAAGACATATACATCAGACACAAAAATGTTACTCTGATAAACATTACATTTTAACACTTGCCAATTCTAAACGTAGATTACAAGTTTAAATAAGCATTTTACTTTCCAATATCCAAATATTCCACCCAGTTAAATTATGCAAAATATGGGTGTTTGCCTAAATAGCTTTAAGATGTGGTATCGATGGGGAAAAATTTTTCAAAAATAAATACCAATTACTATTTTAGCTTATGGTTTAGTGTACGATTTACTAGAATTGAGGTCTGTTGCATCAATTCTCTACAAAAAGTCAGTATAGAAATAAAATTAATATATGAGTGTATAATGTGAACAGAAACATCGTTCTCTTAAAAACCAATCCTACTGATGGAACATTTGAGGTACGTCTCTGAAAAACTGTATGCATGTAGATCTATTATTTTGTTAAATCAAAATTTTAGATTTTTTTCAGCACATTATCAACACTTAACCACCTGAATAACCACCACAAAATATATTCCTTTTTCATTTAAAATCATACATAAAATCAGTAAATGAAGAAAAATGTACTAATAGAAATATAATCCGTATTTCATAGGTTATAAATTTTGAGAATTGTTATTATTTTATACTTCTAAGTATACGATAAGTATGAATTCAGCTATATGTTAAATTAGTGTCAAATTGTTGGTTACAGCTCCTTTCAATGACCTCTAAGTCACAGGGAATTTATCATAATGTTTTGTTACCTTCTTAGACGTCATTGAACTGAACTGAAACAAAAAAAATTGCAGCTACTGGAGAATTATATGATATAGGGAGGAGACACTGAACATTTTAAGAAACGAAATTTTTAATGTTTGTAGTTAATATACAAGAAATATTACTACTCTCTTTTCAGGCCTCTACAGATCTCATCACTAATTCACATCATGACGGAAAGTTATATAAAAATAAGAGCCTTTGAACACAGTGTTAATTAAATCTATGTTTCAATATGAATAAATTTTTTTTTTATCTGCAAATATCAAATTCTTTATACTAATACTGCAGTTTTTTTTGTGCTATATATGTTGAAGGGAATAAAAATTATTAATTAAGTAGCTTTTATTTTATGTGTTGTGCATTGATGTGCTAATTACTCATTTATAAGTATATAAAAATTAAATCTTTGTTTCCAATTAACACGTAATATTTAAACCATTTCTTTTCGAGTTTTATGTATATGACTCTCTTATGGTTAGTTTCTCATTATAAATATTTTTTATCCTGCTAACACCATGCCATTCTAAATAAATTCTATTGAACAGGAACTTCAACATGTTACTTCACACTATAAAATATACTGAATTAACACATCACAGTCACATATACTTTATTTTTTTACTTATTAGATTCTTTATGTCATTATTCAGTACCAGGTTAACCGAGCCTTGCTCGTTGGTTTTAATTCAAATTGTCATGGCAATAAAGCTATTAAATGTCCACTAACAACTTATATCACTCCACAGTTAACGGTGTTTCCAAAAGACTGCTTTATTAAAATGTTTTTTTATTGTTTATACCTTTCGATGTTATTTCGTTACCAAAATAGCAACTCATAAGACCAACGTTAAAAATTAAATACAATTGTATTTAAGCTTAATTTTAGACCATATTAGATTTTTCCTGGAATTGAGGTTTTAATAAACTTCTTTTCTATTTATTTTGTATCTTTTTCAAAGTTGGATTATTTTTTTGGAAGTTTTGACGGGGAACGATCCAAACCCTAGTCTTGTTACTATCTAACATCGACCAGATGTTAGAAAGCATAATTAATTAATAGCCAATGACAAATGACAACTGGGTCCAAAAACGAACCTAAAAAAAGCCACTAACTTTTCTCAGGATCGAAACTGCAACCTTTGGATTCAAAGGCGAGCACTATAACCATTTTTTTTTTCTAAAACACTCTTAAAAACAAAGTTTAAGCAAAATCTACCCTCTAGATTTCAAGACCGTGGAACATACATCGCTTTAGATAGTGCTCGTATCATAGTATATGATAAAAAAGTAAAGGATAAAAAATAAGAATCAGATTATTTTTTTCCTTTGCAGTTTTAATTAACCTTACCAACCCTAACTGATACATTTTCGTAGCTGTAATCTTAACTCAATAACACTTCAAAATTCCAGCTGGAGGTCATAACAATAGAAACTAACTTTGACAAGTTGAATTGAGAGAGTAGTTTGTCCTGAAGTAATTTCTAAGAGGAATTCAACATGAGCTGCTAAAGCACTTTTGTTAGTACCAAAGTTTGATCTCTGGTATAAAAGTCAAACTGTTTAAGACATCTTTACTTGTTGCAAACAGTATGTGTCTTTTAGTTGCAAGACGTCTGTTTCAAAAGTAGGAATGATAATAAAAAAAATTTGGGTTCATTACAACACCGACTAGTTAAGCAATTCCCTTTTATGTAATGTAAAAATACAAAACAAAACGTGATTTGTTTTTATTTTTGTAAGTCTCTTTTTCATTTTAAGAAATTAGAAGGATAAACTAATTTGGAGATTTGATGTAGCAATCGAAAACAGCTTATTCTTTAAATGTGTAACACATATAATATCTCCAAGAAAATTAAAATATATTTAAAAATTATAATGTTCTTTTGTATAAAAACCACTCAAATATCAGTTATTTGTTTATTGATATTTTAATACTTAAAAACTTTGTTAAAAGTTTCAAATTAACAAAGTAGATTTAAAGTTAAGTGTTTACTTAATAAGTACATAATTCTACATCCTTTATTTTGAACACGTTTTCATACAATACACCACTAAATTCAAAATTTATTAATTTTATTTATATATTTTGCATATCAAACAAAAATTCCCATTTTATTTGAAAAACCAATCACAAATACAAAATGACTGAAGTTGTAAATTCAACATGCTAACAATAACATTTTTTCTCATGGAGAATTTCAACATTGACATTGCGCCATAAATTTAATATTTATATTACGTTTCCAAGTAATATTTAGTTTATATTATATTATAAGTTTATAGTTAATATTATAATATAATAATGGAATCTCGCTTTAAATCAATGACTCTAAGTCAGTGATCTATGGTGTTTTCTAGACACAGTTTAATATCCTCTTCTGCATCAAAGTAAAATTCTGGATTAAACTTCTTTGCAAGGTGAGCTTAGAGATGTCAAAGGCAGTGTGTTTAATGAAGTTCTCTGGGCGACGCTTGGTCGTTTATTATGTTACATAGGAGAGCATTTTTCATAATTAAGACTGTTAAGGAATTCGTAAAAAGTTATGTAAGCCTAACATTTCATTGGTAGAAATAAGTAAAACCTTTATAAATTTGCTAGGAAAACGAAGTTATTTTTCGCAATTTTGCTGTTCTAAGTAATTCTCATGTATTTTACAA